>JAKWJD010001755.1:7045468-7085468 GCA_027705065.1 Solanum peruvianum
TCATATCGTAAGCGAACAAAACCACAACCACTCTTAAAGTCCAGTTGTGCAATGCATGAATGAATTCTCCTCCCCCCACTCATCTAAGAAGAACATTTTAAAAGTCATAAGGCATAATCCATGTTCAAAACAATAAGTTATAACATGTCAATGGTCCTCTCATGGAACTCAATTCAATGGTCCTCTCATGGAACCCAAACCCAAAAAGTTAACATGTCGAAACGTAAAAATTTGATCCCATATTTGTGTTAGAATATGGACATTCGATACAAGTTAGTTAGCCGAAACATGGAAATCCGATCTAATATTTATGTCAAACGTGGATATCCGATCCAATGTTATGTCGGAACGTAGCAATCTGATCTAAGTTAGTTATGTCGGAAAGTAGCAATCTGATCTAAGTTAGTTATGTCGGAACGTAGCAATCTGATCTGAGTTAGTTATGTCGGAACGTAGAAATCTCATCTAAGTTAGTTATGTCGGAACGTGGCAATTAGATCTCATTCATACACCACAATCACAAACACAAGTACATCATCAAGATCGTACAACAAGATGTGATTCATGACATACAATTATTCAATTATCCTTATTTACGATTAGGGTGATCAATAATGCAACATCTGTATACATACATGCATTATAATGAAGCAATTACAAACATATATCACACCAACATGAAATCACAACCATCATCTACCGCGAATCCAAGCTTGAATCCCCTAAGGCACTAAATCTTTCTTTTCGGTATTTTTTTTATGCTTTTTTTAGATCTACAACAATTAATATATGCAATCCTCAATAATCAAACGTCAAATTATTCGGATTATGAAAAAACCCAATAGCATTAGACCAAACTCAAGATCCTAATACCCAAATTAGGGATTTTCCCACCATAATTCTCAGAAAAAACCTTCCCCAGCGATAATAACCCAAGAAAATAGGTTCTACGGATCGAAATATGGGTTTAGGGACTTAAAATCTTACATTTAGCCTCAAAATGATGAAAAACTGTCAGGAACTCGTCTGGGTCGTCTCCTTAGCTCTAAAAACAAAAGGTGTCAAATAAGGTTGTTTAGGGGTTTATTAGAGACTTTAAGTCGTGTCTGTCACGCTATGATGTACCCATCCTGCTCTAGCGGCCCTAATCCCGCTCTGGCGGCCTGCTCGGAGATAGAATGTTACCGTTCACAAAAAGATTATTTTTGGGAGTTTTACTCGCCCGAATGCAATTCTGAAAGGTCATATGGATTCCTTATCATATTATTATCCACTGATGTAATCAAATTAATAGTTATATCTCTCATTCATTATCAGATAATGACTCTGATTTCTTCCAAATTTTGAATAAGTAGGGAAGTTCCAAGTTACTACGAAAGAGTTTCCAAGCCCCAATTCTTTCTTCCTTGGTTTTTCCCTAATGACAGAATCAGGTCGTTATAATAGATACCAATTTACCCATCACTCGTCCCTGAGTGATCAACTATGAGAGGACTAGCTAAAGTAAGGGTAGAATAGTATTTGAATCATCGAATTACTGGGGATACTTGTCTCACATGTCATTCTTACCGAATCTCATTACGCTTAGGGGTTTCACATCTCTAATTTCAAAGAAACCACTTGAATACCTACACATCCTCCCTTACAAAGTCTCAATGAAGTCATCTCAACAGTCGAGTGATTATTATTGTGTGTAAACTTAACTAACAAATAAAGTGATCCTCAAAAACCCCCAAGGTTGATCACACACATGTATTCAACATGTTATCAAGGACTTTGACTAACCTCTAGACGAATCCTTTTTCACATAACCATGATAAAATTCTAAATCAATACTCGCTATAATTAGAAGTAAACTTGAACAAATACTCAAATAATCATAGTTTTTAACAACATCTCCATCCCGCAACATAAAATCCCATGATCTTAAGTTATAACGATTTCAATCTTTAGACATTAGATACTCCTTGAGAGATATGTCCAAACATACAAAACGTCCAAACACACAAACCATCCAACAACACTATCTAAAAGCTAGATTTAGTAATTGTAGATTATCTCTTTAAGAATATTAGAATTGGATTCAATGATCCCCACATTCAACTACACATAATCGATATATGACCTCAACAACAAGATGAATACAAGATTGTCAGACAACTATAATTACGCAAGGTAGATCTTCTATAAATTCTCATAAGCAATGTAGTACATGTAAAACCACTGAAATGATTTACAAATCCAAGACAACACCATATAAGTCATCTAAAATAACCACATCTTCCCAACTCATCCCGCTCAACCAAGAGAACACCGCAAGATTCGTACATCTGATCCACCACTAGAGATCCATCCAAAAATGAAAACACACGTAAGCATAGCTAGTGTATCACACTCACAACCATGCATAAAAAATGCAATAAATGTTCACATAAGAATTTATCGAATAACACAAAAGTTTTTCCTTTGAAAAGTCGATACCAGTCATTTTAATTCAATTGACTCAACCTAATTTTTACATCCTTCTAATAAAGCCAACACTCTTAATACTAACAACCATCATAACCATTCTGACTATTGACCTTACTTCTAAACCAACACTTTTTAAATGAAAACCTTTATAAGGTACTTCAACAATCAACAACAATAAAATTTACGACTCAACTAGGTGTAAGTCTTTTAAAATGATGAATACTTGATACAAGTGACCATTCCACACCTTCCAAATTCACACCTTGACAAAATTTATCACCACGAATATAGATTTTCAATGAAAAATGTGAGTAGTAAATTCAACTGTATAACTCAATCCCTTTATCTATCAACATTAGCTTATGTCTCAAAGTTATTATGAATTCATGGATCCTCGTTTATCATGGATCCCATCTCTGTCCATCTTACAATATCTTTTCGCTAAACCTCAATCGTACTCCTTACTGAACTCAAAATAAAACAAGGCACTTATCATCAGACTCGAGCTAATGTATGTACGCTTCTTTCTCAAATCTTTTCCAATAGCTTATAACCAATCTAATGGACTTGTGACACTATTATCATAGTCACAGTAAAATGAAAGAAATCATGCATCTTTGAACCTACCCTTCTAAATATACCTCTTCAACTGGGGTAAGAACAAACAACACATTAGACATCCGGTCACAACTATTATAGTACTTGCGATCACTAAATCCTACCCTCATATGCACAAGTTCCCCATAATTTTAACACACCTAATAACTTATATTTTTTATTGTTGACCAATGATTCAAGTAAAGGGGATTAGTTCGGATCCCATTTAGGTCTTATCAGATAGTTTAGAAAACACGGGACACGGGCTAAGGTTCTGCCTCGCCTCATCCTGCTTTGGAGGAGAAGATACCGCTATGGCGGTCCCACCCTGGTAGAAATAATTCTTCTCCTGCGGTAAAAATAGAAATAGAACTTGACCAAGATTTTTCTACGGTTCTTCTCTGTTCTAAAATTCCACAAAGGTTCCCAATTTAAATTAGTAACTTTAGAATAATCCTCATAACTAGGATAATAATTGTCTGCCCCTAGTCAATCTTAAGGACACACTCTCTACAATTTTCCTTACATTACATTCAACACTACAACTCACTCGTTCCCAAGATACACCCAGACATTCACACGATTGTCAGTTGGTTGCAATGCAAATCAAGATTTTTCGCTTACGAACCACATCGTATTTTATCTAGACCCGTGCACATAATCTCATGATGACCTTCTTTTCACAATAAGTTCCACGACACTCAACCGATTACAATCGGCAAAATTTCAACATTTAGGCCAGCACATTGCACATATCAATAATCAGACAAGCATTACGAGGCACATAATTATATCCAAGCACCCAATAATAAGCCTTTTACATTCATAGTTAATTTCAGACAACTAGAAGCACACATCCACCTTCCAAGTTACAACTCGCGAAAAGTCCAATTTCTTTGATTAGTTTGTTCCATAAACGACCATCAGTCATGCCTTATATGGTCCCTAAGGCAAGATACCAATTAGATACTTCTAGGTTCTAATTAACTTGCTTGTGTTCTATCTACTTCATTTCATTGAGATACCAATTAGAATTGGGAGATACGACTTGGACTCAACTCGTACCACAAGCAAGAATAGTAGTTAGAAAATCCCATAAAACTTTTAATTTCAATCACAGAACTTGGTCGAACCCGAGTCTAACCCGCCTCATTCTTTAAATGATGGTAACCAGACCTTAAATCAATCCTTGAGAAAACCGATACACCTTGCCATATGTCAAAAATATTATGTCATCTATCCAAGGCAGTGGATATTTGTTCTGAATGGTAACTCTATTCAACTGTCAGTAATCTATACACATCCCCTCTTGCTAGTGATGGTGTTACCATTTTTGATGTTCTAGTTCGGATAATAGAGTGAAGGAGGAAAGATATCAATTTGTATCACCCAGATAGCAATTGAATTCAAATAATATCTCGAAGGAGTAGAAACAAATGAGTTTTCCTAATGTCCTATAGCCTCTTGAAAAAAGTACGGACGTCATCGTACCATTACGAAAGACTCTACTAGACTCTTTTAGTACAACGAGATCACTTAACCTAGGGCTCTGATACCAACTTTGTCTCGACCTAGACAATCGTGATGGATACCTACACTAACTGTCCTGTGGGAGAACCACTACTACAACACAAACTAAGCAACTAAACTAAAACTAAGACAATTATGTTACGCAAGCAAATTAATTAACTAAACAAATGCAGAATTAAGTACCTAGCTGAAAGTCATTGTATCAAAACTCTAACAACAACAAGTCTAAGAACAAGGGGTACAACCCCAAAATTACACAACATCTTAAACAAATAGTTTGAGTCCGAAAATAGTGGACTTAAACAAAAAGAGAATCTAAGGCAACCGGAAGAACTAGACCACCCTTGAATTTGAACGATTATTGATCTTCTAAACGTGGTCTATCAATAGCCACCAGAAGATGTCATGTACTTAACAAAAATAAGACCAAGTACAATGTCAGTACACAACCACGTGTGCTGGTAGGATCACGCGACTATCTCACTAGTGAAACATATATAAATAAATACAATAATATAACCATGTAACATATTGAATATTAATAACATTGATAAACACAATCTTCATAGCATAAGAGAACAAAATCACAACCACTCTTAAAGTCCACTTGTGCAATTCATGAATGAAGTATCATTCCCCCACTCACACTAAGTAGAGCTCTTTGGGAGGCCATTAGTCATAGTCCATGTTCATAACAATAAGACAATTCCTCTCATGGAACTCAATTCAATGGTGCTCTCATGGAACCCAAACCTAAACAGTTAGCATATCGGAATGTAGCAATCTGATCCCATATTTATGTTAGAACATGGCAATTTGATCCAAGTTGGTTATGTCAGAATGTGACAATCCCATCCAATATTTATGCAAGAATGTGGCAATCCAATCCAATGTTATACCGAAACATAGCAATCCGATCCCAAGTTAGTTATATCGAAACGTGGCAATCTGATCTCATTCACACACCACAATCACAAACAGAAGTACATTATCAAGATCATAGAACAAGAGGTGATTCATGATACAATTATTCAATTTTCCTCATTTGCGATTAGGGTGATCAATAATGCAACATTCACATACATACATGCATTATAATGAAGCAATTACAAACATATATCACACCAACTTGAAATCAGAATCATCACCTACCTCGAATTCAAGCTTGAATCCCCTAAGACACTTGAATCTTCCTTTTCTGGATTCTTTCCGCTTGTTCTATATCTACAATAATTAATTTACGCAAGGACCAACAATCAAAGATCTATTATTTGGATTATAACAAATCCAATAACCCTAGACAAAACCCAAGATTCTAATACCCAAATTAGACCTTTTTCTACCGTAATTCTCAGACATACCCTTACCCATTATAATAACCCAAGAAAATAGGTTTTATGACTCAAAAACGAATTTGGAGAGTTAAAATCTTACATCCTCAATAATGGTGAAAAAGCTTCCAAGAACTCGTCTGGGATCGTCTCTTTAGCTCTAAAAATCGAAAAGTGCCAAATCTGATCGTTTACGGGTTTATTAGCTACTTTAAGCCACGTCTGGCTCGCCATGGCAGACCCATCCCGCTACAGCGGCCTGGTCTGATGGCCCTTATCCCGCTCCAGTGGGATGCTCGGAAACAGAATGTTACCATTCAAGCTATGATCATTTTTTATAGTTCTACTCACCCAAATTCAATTCCATAAAGTCGTACGGGTTCTTTTTCGTCTTGGCTATCCAACCATGTAATTAAATTCATAATTATACTTCTCATTCGTTATCAGATTTTCCCTATATCTCAATGACTCCAATTTCGTCCATATTCTTAACTAGGTTGGAAAATTCCAAGTTACTACGATAGAATTTTCTAATCCCAATTCTTTCTTCATTATGTTTTTCCTATCGACCGAATCAGGTCGTTACACATTCACAACTAAACAAATAAAACTTTAGGTGTTAAATGGTATGATTTGAACTTGAGGATGTTAATTAGAATGACTTAAATTAAATTTTAAGAGAATAAAAAATAGGCTCAATCTATATAGTTTGAAGGTATCATATAATGTGATTTGAATTGAATTTTGATGGACTAAAATTAAAAATCAATCTATATTTTGAATTTGGGGATAACATATATCTAAATACTAGACTATATTTGAAATTGTTAGTCACTAACTTTTAAGAGTTATTGCTCGTATATATTTTAAGGGACGACAAACAATTCCGTATCAAGATAAAACAAAGTCTAAACAAACAAAATTTTTTGTTTCTCCCTTTCTTAACAGAAAAAAGTTTTCTATGTGTTGCTCCCTTTATTAACAAATAAAACTTTTTATTTTTCTCTTTTTAACATACAAACTTTTTTGTTGTTCTTTTGTGCTATAATGATAGCATCCCCCCCCCCCAACCACACACACAAAAAAGTTGTGGTATACCTGAACTTATAAGTAGGACATTCAACATTTCCTTTAAAGTTCGATTTTTTTCTTGTAAACAATTTCATTAGATTGAGGTAAGTATGTGAGGTAATTTAATGGATGATTTCATTTTTCAAATATATTTCTGCAAAAGAATATTCATATTCTCCACATCTACCACTTCTAATCATTACAATTTTTTTATCCAATTGATTTTCGACTTTAGTTTTATATTGCCAATATGTTTCTACTTCTTCATCATTATCATTTATCAAATAGATATAACAGTATATAGTGTCATTGTCAATAAAATTTACGAAGCATTTTTTTCACCATGAGATGGTGTTACTGTTAACTTCATATCACAAATGTCAGTGTAAATCGATTCTAAGGGATTAGAATTCCTTTCAACAACTCATACTTGACATTTTAATTTTTTGCGCTAGAAGTTAGGCAAAACTTCTTAGTTGATCAGTTTTTGCAGGATTTTGTAATTGACATGTCTCAAGCGTTCAAGTCACAAACAGTTTGATTCAAGCAAGTAAGAACTGACATAAATACTGAGTTTGAAAAGACCTTCCGTGAGGTAACTTTTTCTTACAAATATCTTATTCTTTACTTTTTATAACTTTGTCAAATATAGACGTTATTTCAAAATCAACATATTGCAAGGTGTCCTTTTCACAAGGACATTTCCATAACATTCAATTTGTTTAAGAAATTACTCATGACCATAGTCTTATCAGTCTAATACGGGCAATATGACCTAAATGTATGTTTTACAACACAAACATAAAAGATCACTTTTCACCAATGTTAATATATATAAAAACAAATTTATTATAATAGACATATCTTTTAATAAAAAATCATACTATTTTAAGTGACACTTTTTCATCAAAGAATACAGTT
This sequence comes from Solanum peruvianum, assembly GCA_027705065.1. NCBI lineage: Eukaryota > Viridiplantae > Streptophyta > Magnoliopsida > Solanales > Solanaceae > Solanum > Solanum peruvianum. The sequence continues at coordinate 7,053,391 of JAKWJD010001755.1, forward strand.
CTTTCGAACGAGTAATAGAATTTTGTGATTGTATACTAGTCATATCACATATACTAGGACAGAGAGACTCAACGACCAGAATATCAAATATATTCTAAGAATTTTGTGGGTCTAACATAATAATAGAATATCATTATATTTCATATCTTGTTCTTTTAAATTTTAATTAGATAGTAAGTCTAATTTTGTCTTTATCACAAGTAAAGAACCCCCCACATTTTAAATATTTTCCAACTATTTGAAATTATTTCAACATTTTTTTTCTCATGCTTTTAAATTGTATACCATCAAATACACATTGGCAACACAAAACCTTCTTTTGGAGATTTAATCCATAAAAACACCCAATACATCCATAAAAGTCACTAATTTTATGTCACTAGTGTTTTTTCCCTTTCTATCACAATTAGACAGAGCACTTAGTTTTTAGAATACTAACAATAAAGATTCAATCTTTATACAACTTGTTTTTGGTTTAATGATGAAGTTTGTATATTCTTCTAATCGTTAACCGAATAAGCCTCGAACTCTGATGAAGTTTTTCTATTCTTCTAATCAATTTCACACTCAGAGAGAGTATTAAAGAAAAAATGTTTTAATCTCCAAAAACCTCAAATACAACATTGTTTCTAGCTAACGAAGAAGATTTTATCTTCTCCAAAGGTCACGGACCCAAAACGAGCCGCGAGTGGCACCCACATTTATCCTACTATGTGAGCGAACCAACCAATCTAAACCCCAACATTTCAAACATAATAAACAGAATATAATGCGGAAGACTTAAAACTCATTAATGAAATCGATTAAATTAATAACTTCTAAAACTAAATACTTATTATCCCAAAATCTGGAAGTCATCATCACAAGAACATCTATCCTCAAATTACTAAATCTAAAAGTATCTAAGAAGCTGAAATAAGTAAACAGATGGTCCATGTACGAACTTCAAGGACATCAAGACATGAAGGAAAGAATCCAGTCCGAGCTAGGAATAATAGCTCACCCTTAAATCTGATTATGCTGAAGTCTGGCTAGAGTTGCGGACGAGTCGAAGTTGTTGGCACGTTTGCTGCACTCCACAAATAACAAGAAAAACAAATACAAGTAGGGGTCAGTACAAGGCACAAGTACTGAGTAGGTATCATCGGCCAACTCAAAATAGAAAGCAATATATATCAGATAATAACATAAAATCGACTACCATACTCAACAGGTAACAACAACAATTGCCATAACCATTGACCACAACCCAAGCACATCTATGAGGACTCAAGCCTCCACACCACACTCATTTGGGAAACAGGTTCTTTAAATTTGAATATAATAACATAATTCAAGATTCATTCTCTTTATCATCCTGGTGTCGGAACGTGACACTCCGATCCCCTATATCATCCTGGTGTCGGAACGTGACACTCTGATCCCCTACTACTATCCTGGTGTCGGAACGTGACACTCCGATCCCCTACTACTATCCTGGTGTCGGAATGTGACACTCCGATCCCCTACTACTACGTGTCGGTACGTGACACCCGATCCATTAACCTCATTCTTTAAGTTCATCAAGCCTTCTTTTGTACCAAGGCATCATCATTATCAGAGTGGATTTAAGGTTTAAGATTCACAGCCTCATCTTTCCAATCCATTACAATTACATAATCACGTCATGCAAGCACACAATTAAGCATATAGAAGACTTTACAATACTACCCAATACATATCATTCGCTATTAAGAGTTTACTAGGAAATAGCATAAACCATAACCTACCTCCACCGAAGAATTCGTGAACAAGCAAGCTACTCCTCAAAGTCTTTGCTTTCCTCTTCGTTCTCTCTTCTCTCGCTCGTTCGTTCTCCCCTTCTCTCTGTTCTTTCTATTTTTCTTATTCAAACCCTTTTTCTTTTACCCTAATTGTCATATAATTAAGTATAAAAGATGATAAAAATAACCCACTATTTATTCCAAGGTTATCTCCTTTAACCCCCAAGTAATTGAATTATTAACATTAACCCACTAACATTATAATTATAAGCATTAATAGTCCAAAACGCCCCTTAAAAACTTTTAACAGAAATCCGACCCAGTCAGGGTTACGCAGACTGTGACAGTCCGTCAAGACGATGACGGTTCGTACTGCAGGTCCGTCACAAAGTTCACAGAGTTAATTCTGTGGAAAGATTTGTGACGGTCCGTCTTGCCAACGACGGTCCGTCCTGCCATTCCGTCGTGAAGTTCAGAGAGTCCATCTCAGTACCCAAATTTTCAGAATCTAAGTGTTTTGGAACGAGACACCCTCGACGGTCCGTCGTGCCCATAACGGTCCGTCGTGGGATCCGTCGACCCAAACAATTATTACCAGAAATAAACTCTACTGCTCAAAACGACTAAACAGGTCGTTACAATAGATACCAATTTACCCATCGTTCGTCGTCGAACGATCACAAGAAGAAAACAAGGGCGAAAAGGAGTACCTGAATCTGTAAACAGGTGTGCGTATCTTTCTTGCATATCAGCCTCCTTCTCCCAAGTGAACTCTTCAACTGGTCGATTCTTCCATTGAACTTTGATGGATGCAATCTCCCTTGACCTCAACTTGCGGACTTTTCTATCTAAAACAGCAACAGGCTCCTCCTCATAAGACAAATTCTCATCAAGAAGAACTGAATCCTAACGAATGATGTAGTTTCCATCCCCATGGTATCTTTTCAACATAGACACATGAAATACCGGGTGCACTCCTGACAGTCCTGGGGGCAAGGCTAATTTATACGCTAACTCCCCCACGCTCTTCAGAACTTCAAATGGACCAATATACCTCGGACTAAGCTTACCTCGCTTACCAAACCGCATCACCCCTTTCATGGGCGAAACCTTCAGCAGGACTTGCTCACCCTCCGTAAAATCCAAGTCTCTAACCTTTCGATCTGCATATTCCTTCTGTCTACTCTGAGCCGCTAAAACCTTTTCTTGAATGCATTTCACTTTATCTAATGATTCCCTCAGAAGGTCCGTACCCCAAGGTCTAACCTCAAATGCATCAAACCACCCAATGGGAGATCTACATCTTCTCCCATACAGTGCCTCAAACGGGGCCATATCAATACTTGAGTGATAGCTATTGTTGTATGAGAACTCAACTAAGAGTAAGAAGTTATCCCAGTGACCCCCAAATTCTATCACACATGCACGAAGCATATCCTCCAAAACCTGAATTGTTCGCTCAGACTGACCATCGGTCTGAGGGTGAAATGCAGTACTAAGATCCAACCTAGTACCTAACTCAGCATGCAATGTTCTCCAAAATTTAGAAGTAAACTGCGTACCTCTATCTGATATGATGGAAAGTGGGACTCCATGCAATCGAACAATATCTGAGATGTAAAGTTTGGCTAACTTCTCTGCATTGTAAGTCACCTTGACCGGAATGAAGTGAGCAGACTTAGTTAATCTGTCGATGATTACCCAAATGGATTCATACTTACCCATTGTCTTTGGAAGACCAACCACAAAGTCCATTGCAATTCTCTCCCACTTCCATTCAGGAATGGGCATTCTCTGAAGTGACCGTCCAGACCTCTGGTGTTCATACTTTACCTGCTGACAATTCGGGCATTGAGCAACAAAATCAACAATGTCAGGCTTCATCCTACTCCACAAAAAATGTTGCTTTAAGTCACGATACATCTTGGTTACACCAGGATGTATAGAATACCTTGAACTATGAGCCTCTGTAAGAATAGTGTGAATCAAATCATCGACGCGGGGTACACATAACCTTCCCTTAATTCTCAAAACACCTTCCTCGTCGAATTTTGCTTCTTTAGCCTCTCCTCGCAACATCTTATCTCGAATCCGGATTAGTTTTTCATCAGTAAACTGCTTTCCCTTAATCTTATCAAGAAAGAAAGATCTTGCCTCCACACAGGCCAAAAATCCTCCCTTCTCATTTACTTCTAGCCTCATAAAGTCATTAGCCAGAGTCTGAACCTCTCTAGCCAATGGACGTCTGGAAACCTGCAAGTGGGCTAGACTTCTCATGCTCCCTGTCTTTCTACTTAAAGCATCTGCCACAACATTAGCTTTTCCCGGATGATACAAGATAGTGATATCATAGTCCTTCAGTAGTTCCATCCACCTCCTCTGTCTCAAATTCAAATCCTTCTGAGTAAAGACATACTGTAAACTACGATGGTCCGTATAGACTTCACACTTAACCCCATAATAGATAGTGTCTCCATTGCTTTAATGAACACTACCGCTACCGCACCAACTCCAAATCATGGGTCGGATAATTACATTCATGCACCTTTAATTGCCTCGAAGCATAAGCAATTATTCTTCTCTTCTCTTGCATTAGCACTGCACCAAACCGGAATAGGATGCATCGCAATAAACAATGAAATTCTTACCTTCCACAGGCAGGGTAGAATTGGTGCAGTAGTCAACAAGGTCTTGAGTTTGTGAAAGCTTTTCACACTCGTCCGACCATACAAATGGAACACTCTGCTTAGTCAAATTTGTCAGTTGGGAAGCAACAGAAGAAAATCCCTTGACAAATCGACGGTAGTAGCTAGCTAAACCAACAAAGCTCCTTACCTCTGTAACATTAGTAGGTCTTACCCAACTCCTCATTGATTCGATCTTAGAAGGATTCGCCATCACTCAATCCTTAGAAACCACATGCCCCAAGAAGGACACTGAATCTAGCCAAAACTCACACTTGGAGAATTTGGCATAAGCTTTTTCTCCCTCAACATTTCCAAACAATTCTCAAGTGCTCCTCATGTTCTTTCCTGCTCTTTGAGTATACCAGTATATCATCAATGAATACAATGACAAAGAGATCCAGATATGGCTTAAAAATCCCGTTCATCAAGCTCATGAAAGCAGCAGGGGCATTCGTAAGCCCAAAAGACATTACTAAGAACTCATAATGCCCATACCTGGTACGAAATCAGTCTTTGGCACATCCGTTGCCCGTATTTTCAATTGATGATAACCAGATCTCAAATTGATTTTTGAGAAGGTACAAGCACCTTGTAACTGATCGAACAAATCATCGATGCGAGGAAGAGGATACTTGTTCTTAATAGTTACCTTATTCAGTTGTCTGTAGTCTATGCACATCCGAAAGCTTCCATCCTTCTTCTTAACAAACAAAACAGGAGCACCCCAAGGGGATGCACTTGGTCTAATAAAGCCTTTGCTTAACAACTCTTGAAGTTGGGCCTTTAACTCCCTTAACTCAGCGGGAGCCATTCTATAAAGGGTATGGAAACACATCCAGAAACTCACGGACTATTGAAACAGACTCAATTGAAGGTACTTGGGTAGTATCATCCCTGAGGTGTGCCAAGAAAGCTAAACACCCTTTACTAACCATTCTCTTAGCACGAAGAAAGGAGATGATACGAACTGGAGTGGAAGTGTAGTCACTCTCCCACACTAATGGATCTGTCCCAGGCTTGGCCAACGTTACAGTTTTAGCATTACAATCTAAGATTGCAAAATTTGAAGAAAGCCAATTCATACCCAGAATTACATCGAAGAGTCACCATTTCTAGGATAATCAAGTCTACATGAGTATTTTTCCCACAAAAAGTCACAAGACAAGACCTATACACCTTTTCAACAACTATCACAGACTCACCCACCGGAGTAGAAACAACGAATAGGCATGTCAAGCAATCACAATGTAAATCAAAGCAGTAGCAAATGAGGAAGATACATATGAAAATGTGGATCCAGGATCAAATAATACAGAAGCCATGCAATCACAAACCAAAAGATTACCTGTGATAACACATCAGATGTCTCTGCTTCAGACCTCCCAGGGAAAGCATAACAATGGGCCCTATCACCTGTCTGTCCGTTGCCCCTACCATGTTGTGCTGCAGTCGCTCCGGCTTGCCCGCCACCCCGGTTGGTTTGGTGAACACCATTACCTTGACCACCACGTCCTCCAGAATGGTGGCCTCTTCCATGACCAACTCTACATCTGACTATTGGGGGTCTGTAACTCTGTTTTGGACAATATCTCTTAATATGTCCAATCTCCCCACATCCATAACACTCTCTAGGTTCAAGCATAGGTCTCTCTGAGAACGACAGAGCCTGGGGATAACCTCCAAACTCAGAGAAATGTTGACAGGTCTGCGGTGGACCCCCAGCTACAGCCTGTAGTGAAGACTGAATAGGTCGGGCTGGATAACCTCCTGAACTCTGCCCTCTGGAGTAAAAACCACTAAACTCACCTCCCTTACGAACTTCTTAGTTGTTGATGCCATGGTGAAGTCATCTGGCTTCACTCCCTCCACCTCTATCACAAGTCTACCACTTTTTTCTGAAAGGATTTTGCTGCACGTAGCTACCTGTAAGGCTGGAATCTCAAATCCGACCTCATTCCCTCACAAAACGGTGAATCCGCTCTTGTGGACTGAAGCAAAGCTGGGTGGCATACCTGGATAATGCACGAAACTTAGCCTCATACGCAGTAACCGACATCCTGCCTTGCTCTATGCTCAGGAACTCATCTCTCCTCCTATCCCTCAAAGTACGGGGTATTACTTCTCCATAAAAAAGCTAGAGAATGATGCCCAAGTCATAGGTGGTGCCTGTGCTGGTTGACACTCAACATACGACCGCCACCACATTTTGGCATTTTCCTGAAACTGATAGGTTACAACTCAACAATCCCCGAATCGTTCCACTATGCCCATATTATGTAGCAACTCATGACAATCAATAACCAGAAAATCATAGGCATCCTCAGATTCAGCACCCTCGAAGACTGGAGGTTTCAATTTCAAGACTTACTGAAAAGTTCATGCTGATCACTTGTCATTATAGGCCCTGTAGTGAACCGAGGAAACGTGCCTATTTCCAATGAGGCATCCATGCGGGGAGCCACAGCAGCTGCATGCTGTACTCCCGGAACCTGAGGTGCTGGTGCAGAAAACACACTGGAGGTGTCTGGCCCTGATCAGATACCACCAAGATAAGCAAGAACCTGGTTAATCATCTCTGGGGTAGGTTGGGTGGTAATTCTTCATTCTGCACTTGCTCATTCTCCCCTTCCTCACCCTCTCTTACTACTACTACCTCAGTCGGTGGAGGAGTCACCGCCCTAGTAATAGATGGGCCAGGTGCTTGTCCTCTTCCTCTAGAGGACGTCCTCCTCGCGACCTCTACTCTACCACGGCCTCTTGCCACTGCTCCTCTTCGAGCTACAGCCCCAGTGGTGCTCAGACGCATCTTGTCTTGCCGGTGTTGGTGTTGGCGCAGTTGTTGCTCTAGTTCTAACCATCTGCGAAATAGAGTGAAGATGGTCAGATACAAATTTGTTCACCTAGATACCAATTGGATCCAAGTAATAGCATGAAAGAAAGAAAGAATGGAATTTTTCCTAAAGTCTTATAGCCTCTCAAATAAAAGTAAAGGGTCCCCCTACCGTTCCTCAAGACTCTACTAGACTCGTTCTTGTGTGATGAGACCAACGAACCTAATGCTCTGATACCAAGTTTATCACGACCCAAAACGAGCCGCGAGTGGCACCCACACTTATCCTACTATGTGAGCGAACCAACCAATCTAAAACCCCAACATTTCAACAACCATAATAAACAGAATATAATGCGTAAGACTTAAAATCATTAATGAAAATCGATTAAATAACTTCTAAAAAACTAAATACTTATTATTCACAAAATCTGGAAGTCATCATCACAAGAACATCTATCCTCAAATTACTAAATCTAAAAGTATCTAAGAAGCTGAAATGAGTAAACAGATGGTCCATGTCCGAACTTCAAGGACATCAAGACATGAAGGAAAGAATCCAGTCCGAGCTAGGAATAATAGCTCATCCTTAAATCTGATTATGCTGAAGTCTGTCTAGAGTTGCAGATGAGTCGAAGTTGTTGGCACGTTTGTTGCACTCCACAAATAACAAGAAAAACAAATACAAGTAGGGGTCAGTACAAGGCACAAGTACTGAGTAGGTATCATCGGCCAACTCAAAATAGAAAGAAATATATATCACATAATAACATAAAATCTACTACCATACTCAACAGGTAACAACAACAAGTGCCATAACCACACCACAACCCAAGAAAATCTATGAGGACTCAAGCCTCCACACCACACTCATTTGGAAAATAGGTTCTTTAAATTTGAGTATAATAACATAATTCAAGATTCATTCTCTTTATCATCCTGGTGTCGGAACGTGACACTCTGATTCCCTATATCATCCAGGTGTCGGAACGTGACACTCCGATCCCCTACTACTATCCTGGTGTCGGAACGTGACACTTCGATCCCCTACTACTATCCTGGTGTCGGAACGTGACACTCTGATCCCCTACTACTATCCTGGTGTCGGAACGTGACACTCTGATCCCCTACTACTACGTGTCGGTACGTGACACCCGATCCATTAACCTCATTCTTTTAGTTCATCAAGCCTTCTTTTGTACCATGGCATCATCATTATCAGAGTGGATTTAAGGTTTAAGATTCACAGTCTCATCTTTCCAATCCATTACAATTACATAATCACATCATGCAAAGCACACAATTGAGCATATAGAAGACTTTATAATACTACCCAATACATATCATTCTCTATTAAGAGTTTACTAGGAAATAGTATAAACCATAACCTACCTCCACCGAAGAATTCGTTATCACAAGCTACTCTCCTCAAAGTCTTTGCTTTCCTCTTCGTTCTCTCTTCTCTCGCTCGTTCGTTCTGTCTCTCTTCTCTTCTCTCTTTCTTCTTCTCTATTCTTCTTTTCTTTCTTTTTCTTACCCTTTTTCTTTACCCTAATTGTCATATAATTAAGTATAAAAGATGATAAAAATAACCCACTATTTATTCCAAGGTTATCTCCTTTAACCCCCAAGTAATTGAATTATTAACATTAACCCACTAACTTTTATAATTATAAGCATGAATAGTCCAAAACGCCCTTAAAAACTTTAACAGAAATCCGACCCAGTCAGGGTTTACGCAGCCTGTGACGGTCCGTCCATGACGGTGACGGTCCGTACTGCAGGTCCGTCACAAAGTTCAGAGGTTAATTCTGTGGAAAGATTTGTTGACGGTCCGTCGTGCCAACGACGGTCCGTCCTGCCATTCCGTCTGAAGTTCAGAGAGTCGATCTAAGTACCCAAATTTTCAGAATCTAAGTGTTTTGGAACGAGACACCCTCGATGGTCCGTCGTGCCCATGACGGTCCGTCGTGGGATCCGTCGACCCAAACAGTTATTACCAGAAATAAACTCTACTGCTCAAAAACGACTAAACAGGTCGTTACACCAAATCCTTTAGCCTCTTATTATTCATGACAAAGATTTTGTACTCTTCAAGTTAGAATATTCATTCAAACAGAGTAGTTAACAAATTGGTGAAGTTTCTATTTCATTGAAACAATGCACAATTTGATTTGTTCATGAAGTTCTTATATTCTTCGTACCAACGGAGAAAAAAAGAAGATTTTAGTCTTCATAAGTAAGACACAATCAAATTTCAGATGGAGTAGAAAACTACAAAACATTTTTCTCTCATCTAAACAGAATACATACTAATAATAATAAATATATATTCTGAGATCATCACATAATGACAATCTATCCTAACATTTATGAAATAAATCTCATAAATTATAACGGATAGAAAAAATAATAATCAAGGGAAATAAAAATAGAACCTGATTTTTCCTCTCATTGAGTCATATTCTATCTGTCGGCAATGGATCCATGCAAGTCACTTTTCTAGCAAATTATATCTTTCTTTTCTAGTTTTCATCATATTCCAATTTTCCCTATAAGACATTGGATTCCAACAAGAAACTAAACTCATGTTCAAATAATGTTAGGAGACAATATATATTCATTAAAGTGTTCATCTTAGTCCTTTATACACAAAATAACATTCTCATTGAAAAGAAAACTGAAGGGGTGCAATGCTTGAATGCACTTGAAAAGAAAATAAGATATTACCCATCCAAGAAAAACTTACTACAGAAAATATACTCGAACATATTAAAGTAGTACTAGTTCATCTCAAATCTCTTTTATCATACGATAAAATAATTTTCTTTTTCTTTTACTTTGTAACAAAAAAATACAGAAAATAGAAGTAATTTCCTTACCACAGAAAATACCATCAATATTAAATTTTTTAAGCTTGTTATCTCATGTATTCAGATTAGAAAATCAGAAAAATAAAAGATGAAAAGAAAAACAGAAAGAACTATCCGAGTCCATAGAACCCACTTTGTGTCCTTAAGAAATTTAATCCCCTCAAGTACCTGAGGTTGCAGTTTAATTCATCCCAAGATAACACATATTAACCATTAAAGAAGTATCGGTACCTCAAAACTTTGATAATTTCAACAAACTTAAAATGACAGCAACAAATTATACACACAGATACGATCGATCGATTTTGTTTTGTAAGTAATGTATGCAAGAGAATGGAAGAATTCAATGCGAGAGAAAACCTCTCTATTTATATTCAACAAAAGGTAAAAGTCGCAACTCTTTGAAAATAAGACAACCTTTCATAAAGGTCACACCCCTTTGGAAAAGACACAACCTTTCAAACGGTCACAATCTTTTAAAAAAGACACAACTTTTCATAAAGGTCATAGCATTTCGACAAAGTCATAATCCTTCAGTAGAAATTGGAGTATTGAACTACTTTAACTAAGATCAAAGATATATAACCAAAAAATTCTTTTCAAAACATAAATTATAATAGAGAAATAAACAGGGAAAAAATGATTGTACCCTCTATGATCAGTATTTGAACGGATTACCAAAATGCATGAGTAGTACATGAGAATTCACACCTAAAACTAGAGAAAAACAAAGTAGCTGGATTTTGAATCAGGAACAAGAGTCGTAATAGCTTTTTAATACCAAACAAGTAATACAAATTATGACCCACCTAGCTCCTTCAGCTTTGCAGTGCCTCCTTATTCCATTTTAAAAAATTTTTTTTCTTTGGTAAAACCCTTGGAGATCTATTTGGAATTTGGATACATATATTATTTGTAACTGTTATGCTCGATTTTGAATTATTACATGTTACCCATCAAATTCTTGAGTATTGAGTTCCTAATTTTTCTGAGATTATATTCCTAATCATGAGACTATTATATGTTATTCATGAAGTACTTGAGTTGAGTTGTTCAAGCACATAATTTCGCATGAATCCTAAAAGTTGAACATTCTTGAGATGAGTAGTATCATGAATTCCCTAAGTTGAGTTGTTCATGCCCATGCATTCTTGAAATTAGTAGCATCATTGAAGTTCTTGAGTTGTTGAGTTTCGCGTATTGAGTTTTATGTATGGTTGTAGAAAAATCTTGAATTGAGTAGTTCACATTCATAATTCGACATGAACCCTATTTTGAGAAGTCTTTTACAAATTTTTCTAAACTTGTTTTAAGACTTAAGCAGTTGAGTTTGAGGAAGAGTAGAGTTGAGTTCTTTTTCCTTGAAAAGATATGGGAACTAGGTGTTTCCAAGAGTAAATGTTTTCACATTTAAATAAGAAGGAAATTGATATTTCCAAAAGAGTTTTGAGCAGTTGAGTAGGATCTCTTTTTAGAGAAAGATTTTTTAGTATTATTTTACAAACCACAGAAAGAGTTTATGTATATATTTAAACATACGAACTATTTATATTTTGGAGGTAGTATTGGCACCCACATGGGAGAGTTTAGACAACTCACAGTCCCCATAAACCAAGTAGCCAACATGAATAGAAAGGGTCATACTTTTTAGATGATTTTTTTATTTGTTTTAAGCATAGACTAGCTAGTGGCTCCACTTAGTTGAGGAATTCTGTACCTCGGCAAGGTATAGGACAACTCTGACAGTGTGAGCGAGATGTTGTATCATCACATATCTCATAGTGATGTTTGTTTGTTATTGAATCTCTCATAGTGATGTTTGTTGGTTATAGAACCTCCCAAATAAAGTTTATATACAAGTGAGATATTATTATATTTTTCAATACATTGAGTCGTTATCTACTGTTTTAAAAGTTTTATATAAGCTGCATCTTTATAGTTGCTTTATTTCTGCATTGAGTCGAGTATCCATGAGTTGAGTAGAACAGAGGTGAGTATGTTTCCTTTTTATCAGTTCAAGCTTGAGGTTATGTTCAGTGTTACCCTTACAGGCTCGTATATTCAATGTACTTATTCATTTGACCTGCATCGTTTCATGATGCAGATACATATAATTAAGGTCATCAACATGAGCTTCGTTGATATCACATGGAGTTTGATTTAGCTATGGTGAGTCTTTTTGCTTTCGAAGGATTCTATTTACTTTTCAGTTTTATCAAGATGTTGTAGGTCTTGTCCTAACTTCCATCTTTGTCGTAGAAATGTCATGATAATAATTACTCCCTCCATTTTAAAAAGGATAGCCTATTTGACTTGGAACGGAGTTTAAGAAAAGAAAGAAGACTTTTTAATCTTGTGGTTCTAAATTAAAGTTATGTCAAATGTACCAAAATGTCCTTTGATCTTGTGGTCTTAAACATGTCATGTAGAAAGTTAAAGTTAAAGTGTTGTCGAAAAAGGAAATAGGTCATTCTTTTTGAAACAGACTAAACAGGAAATAGGGTCATTCTTTTTTAAATGGAGGGAGTAATTAAATTTTATATTTATAATTATTTGTACGTACAACCTTTAATGTCTTGTCTCGTTTTATGAAATAGACAATGAAACATCATAAATTAATGTACAAAGCAAGTTCTATCGAGATTATTACGTTTGATCTTGAATGGATGTCAAGTGTAATGATCATACGTAGGCAATGACACGTAATGAATTATACATCAAAATATGAAATACGTTGATTATATACTCCTGAAGTAGTTTAACAAATCAGGTCTTATATATTAGTAGTTCAGATATGAAATACATTATCGATTAAAGAATACCGATGACCAATTCTAGAAGATTTATATTTGATATTAACAAACTTTTGTTGATAGATAAAATTAAAGTTATATAATTAGGAGGTATATAATTTAAATTTATTAAATTAAATTGAAAGAAAAAATTATTATAAAATTATTTTATTTATTGATAGTTACCTTGAAATAATTACTTTACTTATTTATTTAAATATTTTTTAAAATTTTGATGTGTTTAATTATATGATTTTTTTAATATGTGTAATATTTTATTAATTGAATAGAATCTCCTTAATATTCTCTTAAATCATTTAAATCAAGCCTAATCTCTCCAATTGTATTTCAATTCTTGTCATTTCTTATTCAATCCGTTTAATTCTAGCCACCTCAATTCAAATTCTTATTTCGATTATAGTCACACGTTAATTTCAAATTTAGCCTATTCCTGTCTCAATTTTTTTTTCCAAAGACTCCAATTTTCATTTAGGATGTGTTTGGTATGAAGCAAAACATTTTCTGGAAATATTTACTAATTTTTTTATGTTTGGTTGGGACAAAAGTTTTGGAATATGTGTTTTAAATCAACTCATTTTCCTCAAAATTAAGGAAAATAACTTCCTTCCAAAAGTTAAGGAAAACATTTTCCAAAACTCTAATTCAACTTCAAATTACATTTTTTTAAAAAACATTAATTTCTAATATTTTCAATATCAAAATTTGTGTTTTCACTCCGTCCTACTCCGACCCGATCATCCCTCCACCCCTAAAAGAAAATTCAAAAATATTATATAATTTCAAATTTTATTTTTTTCACTCTTACCCTCGATCCCCCTACCATCCCCTCCGAATTTTTCACCCCTACCCTCGACCTTCCCACCCAAACCATCGTCACCCTATCCCACCTCCCAAAATAAATTTTCAGTTTGATTTTAAAATATATTTTCAACTTAAAATTTTTATTTTCTCAAACAATTTTCTTCGTATAAAACACATCCTTAATCTCAACCATCAATCAAAATTCGAGATCAAATCGTAGTTGTCCATCTTGTTTTAATCAACGATCAGATTGAATCTTCTCCCACTTTCCTATTTCGATATAAAAGACTCAAACCCTTAAATTTTTCCAATTCTTTTCATCCTCTCATAGAAGAGAAGACGCATCCCTTTCTTCTCACACGGCAGCTCCGGCAAGCCCTCTCTCGTCTCCGAGCAGCAGCAGCTTGCCTCTCCCCTTTTGTTGCTCCCTTCTCCGATCAACAAACTCGGTGCAGCTAGTTTTTCCTCTTTCTCTCCCTTCGCCTGCTCCTCTCCTCTTCTCCGGCGAGAAACATCAGCAAGCAGCAGTCGGAGAGAATCGGGAAGCGTCGCCCTCTCCCCTCATCTCCTTCTTTCGCATCCGCGAAACAGCAGACAGCAACAACACCAAACGCTGCTCCGACCAGTGAAGCAACACACTCTGGTCAATTACAACAACAACCATGTTTATGATATACATATGTTTCCACATATGACATTTTTGTTGCAATTTTTCCAACAGAACGTGCATTTGTTGTTACATATGTCATTTCAATGATGACTCAATCAATAAATTGAGCAATTTAGAATGGAAAAATGTCAAATTAGACAAAATTTTAGTAATTTGAACCATAATTATGCAATTAAAATATGTTATAACACTTGAAACAACGATTTATAAGGGTGTTATATAACTATCATATGTAGTTACTTGGTCATTGTATGATGAACTAGGGGTAAATGATAGTCTTTGTAAAAATAATTGATAGAATTGATGAAGCTTGTTGTATTAGATCATAATTTGTACTTAGACATGTTGTTGGACTATATATTAGTGTTACATGTTGAATTAGGTGACAATTTAATTGAATTAACCCCCAAAAGATCATTTTACGATATACATATGCTGCCGCATATGACATTTCTATTGCAATTTTCCCAATAGAACATGCATATGTTGCCACATATTTCACTTCAAGGATGACTTAATCAATAAATTGAGCGATGCAGAAATGAAAAAATGTCAAATTGGACAAAATTTTAGTACTTTAAACCACAATTAAGTAATAAAAATATGATATAACACTTGAAACAATGATTTACAACGGTATTATATAACTATCATGTCGATTGCGACATGTAAGTCATATGTTGCTAGATGTCTAGCTTATATGTTGCAGCTTGTGTAAGTTATATGTTGCAACATCTGTCAATTCTGTTGCAATTGAAATAACATTTCTGTTGCTACATATGGCTATAATTTGCTCCAATAGTCAATTGTTGCAACATATAGCAACCTGTTGGAAACGCGAATGCAAATTATTGAAAAAATTGCAGGTGCCCAAATGATGATGACCAATTTCAAAGAACTATTAATTTTATATATCAAAACAATGGTGTGTGACCTTAATCATTTATGAAGTAATTTCAATTGAGAGCAAACAAAATCTAATCCACTGATTAAATTAGTTAAATCTGATTCAAGAAGAAGAAAAGAAGAAAGTTCAAGAACTAGCAGTCAAGACCAATAATGTACAAAAAGAAGAAGAAAAAGATAAAGAGAACGGGAAAAAAGACAAGCAAGCAAGCAAGAACGACGAAGAAGAAGAGAGGAAGAAAAAAAATGAAGAGAGGTGGAGGAAAATATTGTTGCCAGTCTGTGTTATAAAATCAGAAATTACTGGTTCTAGTAAATCATTCAGAAACACGAAGTAACTGAGATTTTTTATAACCAGTAAATAAGATGAACAGAAATTTATTTTTAAAAAATAATTAATCTGAAAAACGTACCAGAATCTGGAATACTCTTATTGAAATTTAGGAAGAAAAATCAAGTCCACTGAATTCACAGTGTCCCCTTAAGGAAATTATTCCCCTCTAGTATCCGAGGTTGATTTTGAATATAACCTCCCAGGGTAAAATGATTTTAATCAGTAGAGTATAGATACCAAAAACTCTACTGTCAGTGAATCAATCCACAGCAGGAAAGTACACGAAGAAATATGTGATTTTAAGAAGAAGGAAGATCAGAAAATTCGTAAGAAATATTCTGAAGACTGAATGGTATTTATAGGCAAGAAGAATATATTCTGAAAGGTTGCAACCTTTCAGAATTAACACGACCATTAATGAAAGGTTGCAAACTTTCAAATGGTATTGACTGTTCCTGAAAGTTGCAACCTTTCAGAACAGTCATGGCGGGAAATTTTGAATATAACAGAATTTAAAACGGGTCACTCGCGGATCCGAGTCGGCTCGGGTTTTAACTAAAAAGTTGAAAACATTTCGGTTATCAACTAATTTATTGAAAATAATTTTTGGCCATTTAAATTAATTAATAAATAATTAAAATAAATTTTGTCCAAAAAATTATCTCTCGATCGATCATTTGCCAAAGCCAAAGCCAAAGCCGAAGCGAGAGCCGCGACGACGACGACGCGCGAGGGGGGTCCCTCTTTCCAACCCTTTTAACAATTAATAGGAGTGTTTATTTATTTAAACTCTCCTATTTTACTTTCCATTACCGATGAGGGACTATTGCCTTTTTGAATAAAGCATTAGAGGACTTTTCAAGTTCCCAACCTTTCAAGTTCTAAACCTTTCAAATTCCTCTCCTTCCTTCTATTTCCCATCAATTCTTGCTACATACCCAACAATCCCCCACATTGATGGGGAATAGTTATAACATAGGAATGCACGGACAATTGTGTACTTTACAAGCAAGGATTAATTGCATCTGGATAGTAGGTTTTCCCTTGGACTTTCCGTAGTGAACATATGTCGGATATACTCGGTCAATCGGTATATGTGATATCTTTGAACCGTCGAACTTTGGTGTATACCTAGACAACCATATGTCACACAATTAACCCTTTACTGTTTATGATTTTTACGGTTGTGTTCGTTTCACCCATGAACACCTCCTGGTTTCATGAGTGTATAGAGAATAGGCTTTTGACATAAAATTCTCTTTGAAGCGGCTTCCACTTCACACTCACATAGGTGATTTCTAAACGTGTCATCTCGTAGATACACTATTTGGTCAAATCTACCAAACTTAGCAAATCATTAAAAACTTAAGCTTTATTACCTCATTAACAAGCCTTAAAGTCTTAACCTTTTCCTGAACATTGTCTTCATCATGAGAATGGATTGAGTTAATTGACAATGTCGAACCGTCAACCACAACTTTGTTTTTCTCCTTGAATCTAGCTCTTGGGATCTCCAGTCTGCTAGATAGAGTTACCGTCATGCTGACTTGTCCTAAGCCGTAAACCCATTCCCTTAGATGATCTTTCAACTGCCTCTCTCACTAGGCCTTTCGTTAGTGGATCTGACACATTATCGCTTGACTTTACATAGTCAATTGTGATAATTCCACTAGAGAGCAGTTGTCTTATGGTGTTATGTCTATGTCGTATATGACGAGACTTCCCGTTGTACATAACGCTCCCTGCCCTACCTATTGCTGCTTGACTATCGCAATGTATGCAAATTGGTCCAACAGGTTTGGGCCAGAATGGAATATCCTCTAGGAAATTCCGGAGCCATTCCCTTCTTCACCAGCCTTATCCAAGCAATGAATTCAGATTCCATTGTGGAGCGAGCAATACATGTCTGTTTGGAAGATTTCCAAGAGACAGCTCCTCCACCAAGTATGAATACATAACCACTCGTAGATTTTACATCATTTGACCCGGTGATCCAATTTGCATCACTATATCCTTCAATCACAGCAGGATATTTATTATAATGCAAAGCATAATGTTGTGTCCATTTTAGATAACCCAACACACGTTTCATAGCCATCCAGTGAGTTTGATTCAGATTACTAGTGTACCGACTCAGTTTACTAATAGCACATGCTATATCTGGTCGTGTGCAATTCATAATATACATCAAACTTCCCAACACTCTGGCATATTCCAATTGAGAGTCACTTTGACCTTCATTCTTTTTAAATGTTCAACTTAAATCAATTGGAGTTTTGACTACATTGAAATTCAAGTAATTGAACTTATCCAATACTTTTTCAATATAATGAGATTGAGATAATGCTAGTCCCTGGGGAGTTTTGATAATCCTGGCCCCTAAGATCAAATCAGCAACTCCTAAGTCTTTCATATCGAACTTGTTGGACAACATGCGCTTAGTAGCATTTATATCATCAATTTCTTTACACATTATTAACATGTCATCAATATACAAACAAACAATGACTTCATGATTCATAACATTTTTGATGTAAACACATTTATCACATTCGTTAATCTTGAATCCATTTGCCAACATTACTTGATCAAATTTAGCATGCCATTGTTTGGGTGCTTGCTTGAGTCCATAAAGTGACTTCACAAGTCTGCACACTTTCTTTTCTTTACCAGGAACTATAACCCTTCAGGTTGTTCCATGTAAATTTCTTCCTCTAAACTCTCCATTTAAGAAGGCTGTCTTTACATCCATTTGGTGGATTTTAAGATCATGCACTGCTGCAAGTGCTATTAACATCCTAATTGATGTTATCCTTGTTACTGGAGAATATGTGTCAAAGTAGTCAAGACCTTCCTTTTGTCTGTACCCTTTGACTACCAGTCTAGCCTTGTATTTGTCAATAGTCCCATCAGGTTTCATTTTCCTTTTAAAGATCCATTTTGATCCTAAAGGTTTATTTCCTGGAGGAATCAGTCAATTCCCAAGTGTGATTGCTTAAAATTGATTCAATCTCACTATTGACTGCTTCTTCCAATAAGTTGACTCTGACGAAGACATAGCTGCTTTAAATGTTTGAGGCTCATTTTCAAGCAATAGTGCTACAAAATCTGGTCCGAAAGAAACAGATTTTCGTTGTCGAGTACTTCGCCTAGGCTCCTCACTAGTTAGAATATTTTCCATTGATTCTTCTCGTGGTCGTTTAGATCTTTCTCTTGTTGACTCACTTTCAGTTTTATACGGATAAATGTTTTCAAAAAACTCTGCATTATCTGATTCAATTATCGTATTAACATGAATCTCAGGATTATCAGATTTGTGAACCAAAAATCGACAGGCTTTACTATTCACAGCATATCCAATAAAGACACATCTATTGTTTTGGGTCCAATTTTAACCCTCTTAGGTAAAGGAACCTCTACCTTGGCTAAGCACCCCCACACTTTAAAATATTTCAAGTTGGGTTTTCTTCCTTTCCACAACTCATATGAAATTGATTGTGTTTTTCGATGGGGTACTCTATTGAGTATTTTATTAGCTGTAAGAATGGCTTCCCCCCAAAGATTTCGCGGTGAACCAGAATTGATCATTAAGGCATTCATCATTTCCTTTAATGTTCTGTTCTTCCGTTCTGCCAAACCATTTGACTGTGGTGTATAAGGTGCAGTAGTTTGATGAATAATACCATATTCCAAACATATCTCTGCAAAAGGAGATTCATATTCTCCACCCCTATCACTCCGAATCATTTTTATCTTTAGATTCAATTGATTTTCCACTTCATTTTTGTATTGCTTAAATGCATCAATTGCTTCACCCTTACTATTAAGAAAATATACTTAACAAAATCAAGTGCAATCATCAAAAAAAGTTATAAAATAATTTTTTCCACCACGAGATGGTGTTAACTTCATATCGCATATATCTCTGTGACTTAAGTCTAAAGTTTTGAAATTTCATTCAATTTACTTATAAGGATTTTTAACAAACTTACTATCCACACAAATTTCACATTCCGATTTATCACATTTAAAATCAGGCAATACTGCGAGATTAACCAATTTTCGCAAGGCTTTGTAATTTATATGTCCCAAACGGGCATGCCATAAATCATTAGACTCCAATAAGTAAACAGAAGCTGAGTTTTTATTAATACTATCAATAACACTTACATTAAGTTTGAAAAGACCCTCATTGAGGTAGCCCTTTCCTATGAACATTTCATTCTTACCTATTACAGCTTTATCACTAACTAGGACACACTTAACTCCTTCTTAGCGAGCAGTGCAGCAGAAACTAAATTCTTCCTAATAGTAGGGACATGAAGAACATTGTTCAAAGTCAACACCTTGTCGGATGTCATTTTCAACATTACTTTCCCAGTTACTGCAATCCTTGATGTTACTATGTTTCCCATGAACAAATCTTCATCGTACTCAGCAGGAGTGTATGTTGCAAAGGCTTCTTTTGCAGAGCAAATATGTCTAGTAGCACCTAAGTCGAGAAACCACTCCTTGGGATTCCAACTAAGTTACATTCTGATATCATTGCACACAAGTCATCTGCATCTTCCATCTTTTCCACGATGTTTGCTTGACTTTTGCCTTTGCCTTTGTTTTTGTCCTTTCTTGGAGCATGACAATCAGAAGATCTATGACCAGCCTTGCCACAATTATAACAGTTGCCTTTGAATTTCTTCTTGGCCTGTTCTGACTTCTGCCCGTTGGACTTCTTTCTCTTTTTGTCTTTGGTAGGAGCTTCTTCAACAATATTAACTCCAATGATTGTTGAACTCTTACGCGACTTTTTTTCGGCATTTCTTAAGCCAGAAAAATACTCGTTGCTGCCATCCTTTGAAATTCACACCTGTGAATTTACCCGGTTTCTCTGCTTGTGATACAAGAGGTCGGGTTGGTGCAGCAACAGCCACTGTCACACCAGTGTTTTCCATTTCTGATAAACAAAATTGATACAATATAAGTAAGCAATAAAATTATAATTGCAGACTTAAAGGAGTATAAAATCACAAAGATTTTTGTCTCCACCAGAAACACAGATTTAATAATTTCCTTAAGATTGTTGTCAGTCTGTGTTATAAAATCAGAAATTACTGGTTCTAGTAAATCATTCAGAAACACGAAGTAACTGAGATTTTTTATAACCAGTAAATAAGATGAACAGAAATTTATTTTTTAAAAAATAATTTAATCTGAAAAACGTACCAGAATCTGGAATACTCTTATTGAAAATTTAGGAAGAAAATCAAGTCCACTGAATTCACAGTGTCCCCTTAAGGAAATTATTCCCCTCTAGTATCCGAGGTTTGATTTGGAATATAACCTCCCACGGTAAAATGATTTTAATCAGTAGAGTATAGATACCAAAAACTCTACTGTCAGCGAATCCATCCACAGCAGGAAAGTACACGAAGAAATATGTGATTTTAAGAAGAAGGAAGATCAGAAAATTCGTAGGAAATATTCTGAAGACTGAATGGTATTTATAGGCAAGAAGAATATATTCTGAAAGGTTGCAACCTTTCAGAATTAACACGACCATTAATGAAAGGTTGCAAACTTTCAAATGGTATTGACTGTTCCTGAAAGTTGCAACCTTTCAGAACAGTCATGGCGGGAAATTTTGAATATACAGAATTTAAAACGGGTCACTCGCGGATCCGAGTCGGCTCGGGTTTTAACTAAAAAGTTGAAAACATTTCGGTTATCAACTAATTTATTGAAAATAATTTTTGGCTATTTAAATTAATTAATAAATATTAAAATAAATTTTGTCCAAAAATTATCTCTCGATCGATCATTTGCCAAAGCCAAAGCCAAAGCCAAAGCCGAAGCGAGCGAGCGACGACGACGACGGCGCGAGGGGGGTCCCTCTTTCCAACCCTTTTAACAATTAATAGGAGTGTTTATTTATTTAAACTCTCCTATTTTCCTTTCCATTACCGATGAGGGACTATTGCCTTTTTCAATAAAGCATTAGAGGACTTTTCAAGTTCCCAACCTTTCAAGTTCTAAACCTTTCAAATTCCTCTCTTTCCCTCTATTTCATATCAATTCTTGCTACATACCCAACAAATATATTATTTCCCCATTTGGTACAGCTTGTTGGTGGCTTCCCCCAATTTTAATTCCCACCAAAATTAGTTAAATTAGATTTTATTCAATTTACCCTTTTATCCTTCATTTAATTCAATGGACCAAACTATCAATTTATAAACTTGAGGGCAACTCCACAATCCTTAGTCATTAATCACTTAATTGTCACCTACATCTAATACTTAAGACTTATGGCACAGTCTATTTATTTTGAAATCTTATGATCACTTTTTTAAAAGTCCCAGGTAAATTGCTTTTATTCAATGCAATCCAAGTATGGTCTTGAAACTGCATTTAATTTATTTCACCAGTTTAAAAAATTGCATTCGCAACTCTTTTCTCCTAGAAGTGTTACTGAACATATCAATGGAATATAAATAAACATGGAAATTTTGGAACATGTTTCTATGGCATCTTTTTGTAAAATTATTTTTAAAAAATTAAATAAAAATGGTATGTTTTGTAAAAGTGTTTTATTCTAGTAGGAAGAATCATGAAATATAGATTCATGTTAATTATAAATTTACAAGATTTGTATTCATTTAGTGTTGATACTAAACTTTAATTTAGGAATAATACGTTGGTTAATTATAAGTACCAACACTAGTTGATCCTATTGATGACAAAATTGATTTTCTTGCAAGATCGATTTGTGTCCATCTAGTGTTGATACTTAGTTTTAATTTAGGAATAATGTGTTTGTTAATTGTAAGGACCAACACTAGTTGATCTTATTGATGACAAAATTAATTTTCTTGCAAGATCGATTTGTGTCCATCTAGTGTTGATACTTAACTTTAATTTAGTAATAATGGTGTTTGTTAAGCATAAGTACCAACACTAGTTGATCCTATTGAAGACAAAATTGATTTTCTTGCAAGATCAATTTGTGTCCATCTAGTTTTGATACTAGCTTTAATTTATAAATAATGTGTTTCTTAAGTACAAATATCAACATTAGTTGATCCTATTGATGACAAAATTGATTTTCTTGCAAGATCGATCTGTGTCCATCTAGTGTTGATACTAAGCTTTAAATTAGGAATAATGTGTTTATTAAGCACAAGTATCAATACTAGTTAATCATATTGATGGCAAAATTGATTTTCTTGCAAGATTGATTTGTGTCTATCTAGTGTTGATATTTGGCTTTAATTTAGAAATATTGTGTTTGTTAAGCACAAGTACCAACACTAGTTGATCCTATTGATGACAAAATTGATTTTCTTGCAAGATCAATTTGTGTCCATCTAGTGTTGATACTAAACTTTATTTTAGGAACAATGTGTTTGTTAAGCATGAGTACCAACACTAGTTGATCTAATTGATGGCAAACTTGATTTTCTTACAAAATCAAGTTGTGTCCATCTAGGATTGACACTTAACTTTAAATTTAGGAATAATCTATTTGTTAAAAATAATTTCAAATAAAGTTTAAATAACCACTAGTTAGTTTGACTTATTATTTAAAATAATGTGATTTAGTTGATGGATTTAATTGTTGGAATTAAGTCAAAATTAGTTAGAGTTAAAAAGTTGTTTAGTTGTTGAAATAAGTACAAATAAATAATGTGGTTTAGTTGGTGGATTTAGTTGATGGAATTAAGTCAAAACTAGTTAGATTTAAAGTTGTTTAGTTGTTTAAATAAGTTCAAATAAATAATGTGATTTAGTAGGTGGATTTAGTTGTTGGAATTAAGTCAAAATTAGTTAGAGTTAAAGTTGTTTAAATAAATTCAAATAAATAATGTGATTTAGTTAGTAGATTTAGTTGTTGGAATTAAGTCAAAACTAGTTGGAGTGAAAGTTGTTTAGTTGTTTAAATAAGTTCAAATAAATAATGTTGTTTAGTTGGTGGATTTCGTTAAAATAAGTTTTGTTAAATGTTTTGAGGACTTGAATTGTCTATTTCTGGCGAGTTAAATACTCTATTTCATGTTAAAGATTTCGTAATTGAGTTCAATGAATTTCATTTAGCTTCTAGCTTTGTATGCTTAAGTTAGTCATCTGTTTGTAGTCAGCTAGAATAAGGATTCGCTTGGGACCAACAATGATTCTCGAGTGTCGATCTCGTCCAGGATGTAGACTCGGATTGTGACAGTTTATTTAGTGTAATTATTTAAATATTAAAACACTATAAGATGATATTACCCTTCGGGGTGGCCCAATGGTTTGAGATTGAGACTTTCATGTTGGAGGTCTCATGTTCGTAACTCCTTGCTAGCGAAAGCTAAGGGTTTGTCTTCTAGGTCGAGCTCATCACACCAGACTTGTCAATACGCGGGTTACCTCTCCTATGTGGTTTGCGAGCTATTGCATAGGTGCGAGGTTTTTACCTTATGCGCACCCAAAGGGTAACGGCTGCGGATTTCCCTTCTTATAAAAAAAACCAAAAAATAAAAATAAATAAATAAATAAATATATATATATATATATATATATATATATATATATATATATAGATATATATATATATATATATATATATATATATATATATATAAGATGATACTGATGAAATCATGTAAATGTTTACAAAAATAAACATAATAATTAGTTAACTAGATAATGACAAATACGTATGTAATTTTGTTAAAATTAAAAATATAGTAATAACAATAATAATTATAATCTATTCTATATATTAATTATAATTTATTAGCAGGACTTGAATTAAATTTTGAAAGATTAAAATAGGCTCAATCTATATCATTTGAAGGTATCAAATAATGTAATTTGAATTGAATTTTGACGGATTAAAATTAGAAATCGATCTACATAATGAATATGAGGATAGCACGATATCTAAGTGCTTGACTATAATATAACATATATAATAGCTAGTGAATTTTACAGCGCTTTCGCGTGGTTTATAAATAAATTAATAAATTGAAAATAATATTATAATAACTTCATATAGCGAAATAAATTTTAATTTTGTTATATTGATTAAAATGCAAAAATAATATTTTTATTGGTGTTAGATGAATTATATTTAAAAATAAGTAAATTTGCATTTCAAATAAAAGAAAAATGAAATAAAACCTTATAAAACTAAAATTATAAAAAAACACAAACACACAACATATTTTTTAACTAAGGTACATATAGAGAGCACTTGGCATTGGCTCATTTCATTCTACGATATTGTCTCTCAATCTCTTGGTTGAAGCAGGAATGCGACCCTATAGACATTATTATGCATATTTGATATAGGCTTTGAGACAATATATTCAAAAGAGCACAATTTTTGTTCTTTAAAAATTGATGATTGTACTATAATGTAGTTGTCTAAACAATGATACTTACTTATGGCATCTCTATAAAAACTTGAATAATTATGCTTTCTAAACTCATTTAGCACACTTTTACGGTGGCAATAGAGAGAATGATTGATCATTTAATTTACGAATAACTTTACCAAGTAAGAAGAGTCCTATAATTGTCATACAAACATCTAATGTAATTAAATATTGTGAAAATTTATGATTACTATTGAAATAAATTCTCAACTCCTACGTGTACGTGAATTCCTAATTTTCTCCTTTGTTCTCTGTCTCATGAATGACTTTGTATTCCACATTAGTTAATCCGCTTGTCCAACACATTCTATCAAAAAAATTCTTGCTTTTGCTAATTTGTTTTGGCATAGTGGCTGCTTTAGGTTTTTATACACACCTTTGTAGTTTGTATAGATAATAAAGTAGTTGCCACCAAACAAGAGAAAGATATGCTTGTGAAGGAGAATTAGTTCTTCTCTTTTCTATTCTATTTCACTGTTGAGAAGATCTGAATAGTGAATCCCTTTTCAATTATTTCATTTTAATCTCGAAACCATTAGTTACATATCATTTTCTACCTTTACTCGAATCAAAGCAACTTCACTGTCATCAATAACCTCTAAGATCAAATTGATTAGCCAACTGCTTGTTCATTAGTAAGTTTTTCATGTATTGTGCTTCTGTTTGTTGTTGATAAAGTGTAGGATTTGTTGGGTTATGGGCCTTTTTCCCTTCCTATGTGGATATATAAAAGCCCAATTTGGATCAACCCATTTTTGCCCATAGGCCCATTCTTATGAGGCAAGTATAAGCCTATTTAGGTCTTATTTTCATATACACAGAGAGTTTTTTCAAAAGCCAAAAAGAGAGAAAGAGAGCAGTTTTCGCAGTCAAAATTCAGCCTTAACAGCCAACTTCAAATTGCGATTCCCGCTTCGTTTCTTGTCCAATTGAGCTGATTTTTGGACAGCATATTATCTTCATCTCAATCTTTGATTAGGAACTGACAGAGTTGGATTTAGCGGCCTGTAGCTTCAGTTTTGCTGTCGTGACAGTAGCTGCGAAATTGGTGATTTTGCTCCTTTAATTCTCTAGATTTGGTGCAATCTTATTTTGTTGTTGCTCGTTGTTTGGCACTTATTTTGTAGCCAAATTTGGAGAACAATATTGTAACTCTTGGTGATTATAGTGGAGCTTTTGGTCGCGTGGTTTTTTACTCTTCACATCGAAGGGTTTTCCACGTAAATCTTGGTGTCTTGTGTGATTGGTTTATTATTGCCTTGTTATATTTGTTTGGTTGAATTACTTGCTGCCTTACTATCATATTGCTTGTGGTTTTTTGTCTTCTCTTGGTTCAAATCGAAAAGGGAAAGTATAGACTTGGGTATTCTTCCATTGTTATCCTGTCAGGCATTCTTTGTTAGTGCCTTGTCTTTCCCAACAAAGTGGTATCAGAGCATTGGTTATTGTTGATTGTCGTTTTGAATGATGAAGGAAAATATGAGCAAAATGGTGTGTTTAAATGGTAGTAACTATCATATTTGGAAAGGCAAGATGAAAGATCTTCTATTTGTCAAGAAGATGCATTTACCTGTGTTTGCTTCTAATAAGCCTCAGTCTTTGAATGATGAAGAATGGGAATTTGAGCATCTGCAGGTTTGTGGATGTATTAGACAATGGGTTGAAGATAATGTTAGAAATCAAATTGTGAATGAGACACATGCCAAAAGTTTGTGGGACAAGCTCGAGACACTTTATGCTTCGAAGACTGGCAACAACAAGTTGTTCCTATTGAAACAATTAATGAATATCAGGTATAAAGGGGACTCATATTTCTGATCATATTAATGATTTTCAGGGTGTTGTTGACCAGCTGTCGGAATGGGTGTAAAGTTTGATGATGAGATACAGGGACTTTGGCTTCTTAATACTCTGCAGCCAGACTCTTGGAACTCTTCGAGTTTCTTTGAATAATTCTGCTCCCAGTGGCGTTGTAACCATGGAATATACTAAGAGTGGTGTCTTGAATGAAGAAATGAGTAGAAGATCTCAAGCCTCATCCTCTTCAGCTTCACACTCCGATGTTTTGGTTACTGAAGATAGGGGAGAAACAAGTCCAGAGGTCCGAATGATAGAGGTAAAAGTAGAAGCTAGTCAAAGTCTAAATACAAGAATATTACATGTGACTATTGCCACAAGAATGGGCATATCATGAAATATTGTTACAAGCACAAGAGAGATATGAGACAACAAAAGAGAGAAGGCGATAATGAAAATTGTGTTGTTGTTTTGTGCTAATGATGATCTTCTTGTTTCTTGTGATGCAAATGCCATTAATCTTCTTCGTGATGAGTCTAGCTGGTTTGTGGATTCTGTTGCTACTTCTCATGTCACGCCAGAAGGAATTTTTTTTCTTCTTATACTCACAGGTAATTTTGGAACGTTGAAAATGGGCAATAATCATGAAGTTGAAGTTATTGGCATTGGGACAGTTTGTTTGGAAAGTAACAATGGTTCCAAACTAGTTCTCAATAATGTCAAGCATGCTCCAGATGTTCGCTTGAATCTGATTTCTGTGGGATATGTTGGTGATGAGGGTTATGTTAATACACTTGGTGTTGGCCAGTGGAAGCTTGCTAGAGGTTTGATGGTTGTGGCCCGTGGTGACAAGTTGTCTAACTTGTATGTATTTCAGGGCTCCATGTCTAGAGACTCAGTAAATTTGGTGGAGAATGATACTTCATCAGAGTTATGGCATAGAAGGCTGAGTCATATGAGCAAGAAAGGGATTGATAGTTTGGCTAAGAAAAATTGCTTTCTGGAGTGAAACAAGCAAAGTTGAAGAAATGTGTTCATTGCTTAGCCGGTAAACAGAAAAGAGTTTCTTTTCAAGTCATCCGCCTTCAAGAAAGCTTGATTTGCTGGAGTTGGTACATTCTGATTTGTGTGGTCCTTTTTAAGGTAAGATCTCATGGTGGTGCACTTTACTTTGTGACTTTTATTGATGATCATTCTCGCAAACTCTGGGTATTTCCTTTGAAGTCCAAGGATCAAGTACTTGATGTGTTCAAGAGTTTTCAGGCCTTGGTTGAAATACAAACAGGGAAGACATTGAAATGCATCCGCTCAGATAATGGTGGTGAGTATATTGGTCCTTTTGATAGATATTGCAGAGAGCATGGTATTAGGCATCAGAAAACTCCTCCAAAGACTCCTCGGTTAAATGGTTTAGCAGAGAGGATGAACAGAACTCTAGTTGAGAGGGTTAGATGTATGCTTTCATATGCTAAGCTGTCAGATTCCTTTTGGGCAGAAGCACTTAATACTGCTGCTTATGTTATCAATTTATCTCCTGTTGTTGCTTAAGATGGTGATGTCCCTGACAGAGTTTGGACTGGTAAGAATATTTCTTATGATCATCTTAGAGTCTTTGGGTGTAAAGCCTTTGTACATGTTCCTAAGGATGAAAGGTCAAAGTTGGATGTTAAAACTAGGCACTGTATCTTCATTGGTTATGGTCAAGATAAATTTGGCTATCGTTTCTATGATCCTGTTGAGAAGAAACTTGTTAGAAGACGTGATGTTGTGTTCTTTGAAGACCAAACAATTGAAGATTTTGACAAAGCTGACAAGGCTGATTTTCAGAGTAGTGAGAGCTTAGTTGATGTTGATCCAGTTCCTTTGACTATTGCACCGGAAGAAAATCTTCATAATGATGAAAATCAAGTTGATAATGAAGATGGTGATCATGTTCATAATGACCGGCATGATGTTGTTGATGATCCGGTGCAAGATGATGTGGTTGTCCAACAACCAATTATAGATGCTCCAGAGAGTTCTCTCAGACAATCTAGTAGAGAGAGAATTCCTCCATCTCGTTATTCTCCCAATGAGTATGTACTCTTGACTGACGGGGGAGAACCTGAGAGTCTTGATGAGGCCATGAAAAGTGAAGAAAAAGAAAGGTGGTTTGATGCTATGGAAGATGAGATTAAATCCTTGCATGATAATCATACCTTTGATTTGGTCAAGTTACCTAAAGACAGAAAAGCTTTGAAAAACAGGTGGGTTTTTTGGGGTGAAACATGAAGATGGTAATCCAGTTCCACGGTACAAAGCTAGATTAATTGTCAAGGGATTTAATCAGAAAAGGGGAGTTGATTTTGATGAGATATTCTCTCCAGTTGTGAAGATGTCATCCATTCGTGTGGTTCTAGGCTTGGCTACAAGTCTAGATTTAGAGGTTGAGCAAATGGATGTTAAAACTGCTTTCCTCTATGGTGACTTAGATGAAGAAATTTATATGGAGCAACCGGAAGGTTTTGAAGTCAAGGGTAAAGAGAATTATGTTTGCAAATTGAAGAAGAGTTTGTATGGTTTGAAACAAGATCCCAGGCAGTGGTACAGGAAGTTTGGTTCTTTTATGAGTCAGCAGGGCTTCAAGAAGTCTTCTTCAGACCATTGTGTTTTTGTGCAAAAGTTCTCTGATGGTGACTTTATTATTGTGTTGCTTATGTTGATGACATGCTTGTTGTTGGTCATAATACTTGTAGGATTCAGAAGTTGAAGCAAGAGTTGAGTAAGTCTTTTGCTATGAAAGACTTAGGACCAGCAAGGCAGATTCTTGGCATGCAGATTGTCCGTGATAGAAAGGCCAAGAAATTGGTATTATCAAGAGAAGTACATTCAAAAAGTACTTCGCAGATTCAGCATGGACAAAGCTAAGGTTGTCAGTACACCTTTAGCTATGCACTTCAAATTGAGCACGAAACAATGTCCTTCTAATGATGATGAGAAGGAAGATATGAAGAAAGTTCCTTATGCTTCAGCTGTTGGTAGTTTGATGTATGCGATGGTTTGTACAAGAGCGGATATTGCTCACGATGTTGGAGTTGTTGGCCGTTTTCTTTCTAATCCGGGAAGAGAACATTGGAATGCTGTGAAGTGGGTTATGAGATATCTCCGTGGCACTTCTA
Organism: Solanum peruvianum; assembly: GCA_027705065.1. Classification (NCBI taxonomy): domain Eukaryota; kingdom Viridiplantae; phylum Streptophyta; class Magnoliopsida; order Solanales; family Solanaceae; genus Solanum; species Solanum peruvianum. The sequence continues at coordinate 7,083,436 of JAKWJD010001755.1, forward strand.
GTCTGAGTTTGTGTTTTGGTACAGGGAAGCCTATTCTTTGTGGTTATACTGATTCAGACATGGCTGGTGATGTTGATACTCGCAAGTCTAATTCAGGGTACTTGGTTACTTTTGCAGGGGGAGCTGTGTCTTGGCAATCTAGGTTGCAAAAATGTGTTGCTCTATCTACTACAGAAGCTGAGCTTATTGATGTCGTTGAAGCTTGTAAAGAATTGCTTTGGATGAAGAGATTCTTGGGGGAACTTGGTTGTGCTTAAGAGAGGTATGTGCTTTATTGTGACAGTCAAAGTGCTATACATCTTGGCAAGAATTCTACGTTCCATGGTCGGTCTAAACACATTGATGTGAGATACCATCGGATTCGATATGTGTTGGATTCTAAGCTGCTTGAGCTTGAAAAGATTCATACAAATGACAATGGTTCCGATATGATGACTAAAGCTTTGCCAAGAGGGAAGTTTGAAGACTGTTGCATGGTCGCTGGGATGGCGGTCACCTCCACATAGTCGTGAGGGGGAGAATTATTGGGTTATGGGCCTTTTTCCCTTCCTATGTGGATATATAAAAGCCCAATTTGGACCAACCCATTTTTGCCCATAGGCCCATTATTATGAGGAAAATATAAGCCTATTTAGGTCTTATTTTCATATACACAGAGAGTTTTTTCAGCAGCCAAAAAGAGAGAAAGAGAGTAGTTTTCGCAGTCAAAATTCAGCCCTAACAGCCAACTTCAAATTGCGATTCCCGCTTCGTTTCTTGTCCAATTGAGCTGATTTTTGGAAAGCATATTATCTTCATCTCAATCTTTGAGTAGCTTCAGTTTTCCTGTCGTGAACAGTAGCTGCGAAATTGGTGATTTTGCTCCTTTAATTCTCTAGATTGGTGCAATCTTATTTTGTTGTTGCTCGTTGTTTGGCACTTATTTTGTGGCCAATTTTGGAGAAAAATATTGTAACTCTTGGTGATTATAGTGGATCTTTTGGTCCCGTGGTTTTTTAACTCTTCACATCGAAGGTTCTCCACGTAAATCTTGGTGTCTTGTGTGATTGTTTATTATTTCCTTGTTATATTGTTTGGTTGAATTACTTTTGCTGCCTTACTATCATATTGCTTGTGGGTTTTGTCTTCTCTTGGTTCAAATCGAAAAGGGAAAGTATAGACTTGGGTATTCTTCCGCTGTTATCCTGTCAGGCATTCTTTGTTAGTGCCTTGTCTTTCCCAACAGGATTGGCTCCAAATCCTTTTCTTCCTCTAGTTTTTCAAACACGGAAAAGTGTTGTTTGTACTATAAATTGACTATAATTCTTCGATCCCTATTGTTAGTCTTCAATTTTGTGAGATCAATATAGTAATCAGATTGTTTCAATAAGTTCACTGTAACTAGAATGCTTCAATAAGTTGATTTGAATTAGAATGTTTTAGTTGTTCTATAAGTTGACTAAAATTAGAATGTTTCAGTCACTGTTTTGTAAGTTGATTATAATCAATTGCTTTAGTAGTTTGTAAGCTTTTATTTATGTCTGCCTAGTGAACAACTTTATAAATTGTTCTTGTTTTGTCAATATGCACATTTTGTCCAAATTTGATGAATATGGATGAGAGTACCTTCTGGAAATTAATAGTTATAAATATAATGTCAGATACTTATATTACTTTTGATTTGTGATGAGCCCTCCTAATAACCTCTTCAAATTTATACAGGTTGGAACCTTCAAAAACGTGCTCTAATTCGATATTCAAGTCTTTCAAAAGTGATTTTGATTCCAATGGAATCAATTGAAAACGTGTCTCAAATTATATAAGAAATGGTTATTTTGGAGAATTCAAGGTATGACTTTTAATCATAAGTGAGTTTAGCAAGTGTATTCACATTTATAAATAGGACATTAATGTATTACTTTCAAAATTTATTTCAGAAAAAATTCAATTGAGATGCTTCCATTAGTGAAAATGAAGTTAAAAGACATTGGATGAAGGCAGCGGTAAAATAAGAATTTCATTTCTAAAATAAAAGGGGAAGGTGTTAGGCCGAG
>JAKWJD010001755.1:7090468-7160738 GCA_027705065.1 Solanum peruvianum
TGTAATGAAGTGTATACTTTACTCAATAACTTAACCAAGGAAAGCAAAGAGATTACAGAATATTATACACAAAATCCAGAACAGAAGTTGAAAAAAGTAGAAATACTACACTTTCTATATCCCTCAGTCTACTAAAACAGGAACCATATAAGCAACTAATCGAAAACTTCAAAAAAAAAACACAAAATAATCGGGCTCTTCGAAATGGACCTATAATCAACCAAGCGATGCCAGATGTGTGTAACTGCAACTCAAGCAGCAGCAGAGCCAAAGAGACTCCAGTTGTGCACTTTGAAACCAGAGACTGCAAGTTTAAAAACTTCAGCCATTGGCATAACTCCAGACTGTGCAGCAGGTACAGCCATGCCTGCCCCAACTGCGGTAGCACTCTCACTCAAGGGGCTACAATCACAAAGGTAAACAAAAAAATTGTTAAAAAGCAAGCTAATTTGAGTTTATAGCTTGAGTAAACCGAGTTATCGTCCACACTTACTTAATTACTAGAGGCTCATATGCAGTTATCAGTACATCTGTCCCAACTTCCTTAAGGCGAATATTTGCCAGGTACACCTGAATGGGACACGATCAGATCTCATCTTGCAGTTATCGGGGAAGGGGTGGAAAGAGAATGTACAAACTTACCTTAACCAAGTTCTGTGCTTCCCTCCCTTGTTTTCCCTTAGCAACTGCCTATGAATTGAATAAGGTTGATCAGGATTATCTTGACGACATAAAAATGATAAATTATACCAACTAATTAAAGAAATTTATGAAATTTTACGACTAGCTTGCTAGCATGTCATCAATGACTCTCATCCTAGTTGAAAGTTTAATGTGTTGGGAGAACTAACAATCTTCACATCTACTTCCGTTTTTCCAGAAAATAAATTCATGCAAATGTGAATGAAGGAGAGGAATCTATTGGGCTAGAGAACTATAGTCCTCTTCTGAGAAACATGCACTTCAGAACATTGCCGTATAACATTATAGAAGAGCACCATTACTGTGTTCCTAATCCAACAAAAAATTTCATGTGCATCTTGCCAGGTCACTTGATGAATATACTACATGTAAAAAATATAGAGAAGATGGCCAAAATGTGGAGTTGATATAGGGACCACGCTCATCTGTCAGTCATATTCAAAGCAAATTCAAGTCATAATTTTCAGAAAATTGTTAGTGGGAATAGGCAACTGGTCTCCTTATATAGACTTGCGCAATACTCCCCTCTTGAGAGTGCCATATCTATCAAAAATTACACAATGGATCTGCCAAATTTTCGAAGAGAACTACAAATTCTAAAACTTGTTTCACAGGAGCACAAACTACGGAATTTGTAAAGAGAATGAATGTTCCTTCTTTTCTTTTTTCTTTTTGATTACCATGGTGTAAGAGAATGGAAGTTCTTAGGATTTCCACAGATGCTAACTAGTCATTAAGCAAAAAATGATGCTTCTCCCTAATGGTATATGACCTTCATGATAACTTCCCCGTGATGACAGATTAGAACAGCTCTTTCTTTGAACAGGTAAAAACATTAAAACAGCTTTTGTTGGCATCAAAACTATTCCATACATATGAAGATCCATAGATATAAGATACCAACTGAAGTTGAGATCATACATAAATGCTGAGCACTTATAAAATAACACTAACATACCATCTGACCAACAGCGGTGGTGATGACAGAAGGCATGTTTCTATAGCACAATCCAGGGGCCTCAAACACTGCTGACTGCTCAGTAATCTGTAGATATAAACCGAAAAAATCAACAAGATAATGTCTGAGATGCTATGTAAACTAACAACTTAACCAATAAGCAAACTGCAAGCTTTAGAGAAATGAACAAGTTCAATATTTCACATTTCATGTAAAAGAATTTCTATTTATATGAGTGTGTAAATACAAGAACAATTATTTTGCAATGGAATACTGGACCTTGAAGAAAAACTCAGGGAGTTGTCGGAGTACTGAACTACTTTAACCATTTTCCAAGAGATAATACCAGAAATCGTAAATTTGTTTGGAAAAACTAAAATTAAAATAGAGAACTAAAAAGTGATATATGGAGGAAATTCATTGATGTACTGCCAGCACTACAAAGCTGACTAGCAGCATCGGATAGATAATTCAGTTTGGCTCAATAATTAGCTTAAGCTCTAGGAAAGATGCATTATTCACTTGAGACGTATGAAAATGAGAAAGATGACATTGGAGATCTCCAGACCAGTGAATCACATAGAGCACTCTAGGAAGTAATACCCAAGTGTTGATCCTTCAACCAGTATGTCTAGTTGCAGTATCCTAAGGAACTATTGGCCTTCTTTATGTAGCTTTCTTCCTGGTTTTGCTAGGACCAAAGGGGAGGGGAAGAAGATAAATTCCATTTTACTCTGCCCTGCTTACCATTTCAAAGGAGAAAAGAAAATCACTCTCGCCTCTGCGATGAGTATTTAAACGGATTACCAAAATGCCAGAGTAGTGCATGAGAATTCACACCTAAAACTCGAGAAACACAAGGTAGCTGGATTTTGTATCAGGAACAAGAGTCGCAATAGTTTTTAATACCAAACAACTGTGCAACATTATGTCCCATCTAGCTCGTTCAGTTTTGCAATGCCTCTGTGTTCCATTTTTAAAAAATGTCAGTGCCTCAGTCCAAAACTAATTGGGTTGGATACATGAATAATTTGTACCCATTATGCTCAATTATGATTTATTTGAGAGATCCAAAAAAGAAATGAGAAAAAAAAGTGACAACAATCCATAAGAACAAATCAAAGAATGGTAGTCGTTGGCATGTGGTCATGTCCCTACAATTAGTTCATGCATATTCACTATCTCAAAAAGCATATAAAATGTTAATCGAACAGAAATTAAGTTATCCCTAAAACAGTTGATCTTCTCTGAAGATAGGAGAAGAGCTTACTGTAGCTCCCTCAGCCTCTTGTTCATTGGCAAGGTCTTGAAGAAACCAAGTGGCACTTCCACTGTCTGCTACATCCATCTTCAGATCCAGAAGCTCAATTATCAAACTCTCATCGCGCTCAGGGTCCACAAATGCCTCCTGCATTCAAAAAATCAAAGTAAAAACAAATTCAAACAGAAGATTAGAGAGAAAAAGAAAAAGAATGAGACCGTATCCAGAATACTAAAAAAATGCAGCATCTCTTCCAAGATTGAACTTTTATAAATAACCAATACAAGTCTACTTTTCTTATTCAATCAAAAGTAAACAAGAACAAAGGCAACAAACCTCATATGATTTAAACAAACAAAACAAATCTGAACAAAACATTTAGAAGAAACAAAAGGATGATCCACAATCCAAAAATTAAATAGTCCCCGAAATTTCATCCAAGATTGAACCTTTACAAAAGGAAATTGCAAATGGGGTTGTATTGGGGAAAAAGGGTCTCAAGTAAGTGGATGAATTATGCGACAATACATGAAAGTAATGTCAGGCTATTACAGTCCATTGAATAACATCTCCGATACATGGCCAATGAGTGCAACACCCGGTTCAGGAAGGTCCCAAAATTAATAATACCGGGACCAATGCCTTGCCAATAAGGCTCATCTAGCTCTACACAGGGGCGGTGAACCCCCTCGGCAAAAAATTACGTTGTATATTGAAGGTATTTTTAAGAACTTTTATATTTATATATTGATTTGAACCTCCTGAATATAAGAATAGACGTTGCCTTAGTGGTTGAGGGGTTTAAACCTCAAATCTTAAGCACTACTCTTTTTTTGTTCGGACCCCCTTAATGAAAATCTTGAATCCGCCACTGGCTCTACAGACACTGGACAAGAGACGGAACCACAGCCGAGCGAGATAATGATAAGAGATAGTCTTAATAATCCATAAATCACGATTCTCACAAGCAGTACACAAACATCAGAGTTTCAAACCCAGTAATGTGAAACTACCACACAAAAGGGCAAATTCTACAAAAAGCTACTCAGTATAATTTCTCCATAAATAAAAACCACAAAGGGGTTCCAGAATTCCAATAAAACACTACACATTACACCTTACTTTTTCTATTGAGCTACTTTGTTCCCAATCAGTGTGCCCTTAAAACCAAAACACTTAAAAACTCAATTACGAATTATACCAATTTACGATTAAACAAAGGTTGGCTCAACAAACCTGATGATCAGGAACTTGACGGACATTACTAACATCCTGCAAAACAAATTAAATCGAAGCAAAACCCTTAATTAATATGAAAAAATTGCAAAATCATACAAAATTTTATCTTTTTGAAAAGAAAAAGAAAACCTGGAATCGGATAGGGAAAGTAGTGAAATAGCACCACCGAAAAGAGGACGCTCAGCAGTAGAATCAACAGCCATATTCAAAATTCTAACTTTTACACAAGAAAATTGCAATATATTTATATTATAGTAGTAAGTAGAAAGAACTACACAAACCCAGAAAATATATATGAATTTTTCAACTATAATGCTTGCTTTTAAAGCTAAATTCAAAAAATAATATAAATTTTAAAACAAGAAAAAAAAAACCTTCAACAGCTTGATTTGAACGCAAGTTCAAATTTTCGATTACAACTTTAATTTTTTTAAATAAAAAATAGTTAAAAATAAAAAATATTAAAGTTTAATTAAATATAAAAAAATATCAGAGCCAGGTTTCGATCCTGGGACCTGTGGGTTATGGGCCCACCACGCTTCCGCTGCGCCACTCTGATTATGTTGTTAATGATTTTCATTAAATTTATTATATATTTACGATTAAATAAATTGTAAATTTGTGATAAAGAAATATTAGCGGATTGTAGGATTTTCTTGCAAAGTAAAAGTCGTTAATGTTCATCATGCGAAACTACTAGATTTAGTCCATGGTTTGAATCTAGCACAAAAAATAAATATTAATTATTTGATCATGGAGATCGACTCTCAGGTATTACTTAACACTTTAGAAATTGCTAAATCAATATATTCACACATTTATTTGGATTACAGATCAATGCTCCTATTGATCGGAGAACTAACAATGAAGCATACAATGAGGAGGATAACTTAGTAGTAACAGACATATTAGCGGAATTCGAAAAAAAGACTATGGATCCAAATATACATATGAACAAGTTGTATGTTTTTTAAGCATCTTCTTCCTTTTATATTAAAAGCTTTTGAAGGAGATGTGAATGGAACTATATCTTTTAGATCAGTCCCTTTTTTTATGGATGAACCTACTATTTAATAAATAAGATCCTTCCAATTACAGAGCAAAAAAATAAGTTTGGTTCTCTTTTTCAAATTCTTAAATAATTTTATCCTCAAAACAGATTTGACAAATAATGTCTTCAATGTGCAAATTTCTTTTCCCCCACTAATTGATTACCTTTTGAATGCAAGATCAAGAACTCAAACGCTACCATGATATTCAATTTTAAAAAGATCATTGACCGATTAACAAAAAAAAAAATTAAAAAAATCACTTTACAATTAGAGGTAAAATTAGTCGTAGATTTGTGAGGGGAAAAAAAATAAGGCACCATCTATTTATACTTGATGGAGGTTTATATCTACATGGTTCAAATCTTAGTCATAAAGTTTATTTATTTTCAAGGTCTGTATTTTTATGATTAAGTGTGTTTCTTTTTCTTATTTTAAAATCAGTTAAATGAATATAAATGATTAAGATGTATAACAAAATTTTAGCATCATTAAGATGCTTATTTAAGAATTTCTTACAAATATGATTATTACCGCTATTCAATCTTCTTTCACTCAGTATGCATAACCATCATTCAACCATAACTATCACAACCACCTACCATCCTCATCCCAACCATAATTGTCATTAATGTCAATCACCAAATCTTCATCACTATTGGTCATCATTTGCAATTATAACCATAAACCATTGTTACATCCACTAATATCATTGATAATTACTACAATTAAGTCAACATTATATATCGTCAACCGTCATCATCATTCATCACTTTCATTAGCTATCAGTGTCATTACACTACTAAATATCAGTCAACAACAATTTACTACTGTTATTTACTATTGTCAATTATCGTACTATAATTCCAATCCACAATCACCATCATTAGCTAACATCATCTCAATTCGATCTACACAATCATCATCATTAATCATCACAATTGTCAACTGTCATATGAAATTGGAAAATCTTATACAGATATAATATTAAATCAATTTTATACTTAAATATTATATTTATTACATTTAAAATAAATACAAATTTTATATATTCAAACGTTGTAAAAATAAACAGTCTAAACTATTTACTATTTAGAGCTCAATGCAATATCTTAATATATAAATATGTACAAGCTTCGATCTTTAAATCTTAATATGCATCTTAATATTCAGATCAATATGCACAGTAAAACATCTTAAAAAATATGCCATTGAACTTTTAAAAAAGGCTCATTTATGCCATCCGTTAAAAGTTTGGCTCATCCATGCCACTACCGTTTAAAAAAAGGCTTATTCATGCCATTTTTTTTAACGGTGATTTTACAAAACCACTTTTTACACGTGTCAAATTTAAATTCGTCCACGTCATTTTTTATTTATAATAAAAAATAAAAAATCTGAAAAATTATTAAATAAAAAACCCACCCAAACAAAAATCCACCCAAATAAAGATCCACTCAAGTAAAGACCCACCCAAATTAAAAAAATATCTCATATAACCCATTAGTAACCCAATTTTTCAATTCACTTTTACCCTAGAACCTAATCTAAGAATAGAAGTGAAAAAGACCAACTCCTTCTTCTCCAACGAATATACTGTTCTTTCTCCAATCTTATTTATGAAGATTAAAGAGGTTAGTTGACATATTACTACTAAATAGTTATTTAATGTGGTTGGTAAAGGATTTCAAGAAAGTGTACATATTGGGTTCTAAGTCATGTGGGTTTGTTATTTTGTATGTGTAACTGCATTGTTTAATAAAGTAATGTTTTTTACTTTTAATGATCTTTGTTTGTTTCTTTTTGCTGTGGTCTCATATTGTATTCATTGTCAAATTTAGGGATCCTTTATGATTGTTCTGTAAGTGGGTTAACACTACTTTGTAGTTAAAGTTCTCAATATTTAATTATCTTGTTTGTTTTTTATTTGTTATGGTCCCATATTGTATTCGTTGTTGTCATATTTAGGAATTTTTTATGATTGTTTTGCATATGACTTTAACACTATTTCATAGTTAAATTTCTCAACTTAATCTTGTTTGTTTCTTTTTGTTGTAGCCTGAATAGTGTTCAGATTTTAAATTTGGGGGAGTGTATGTGACAATAGTATAAAGGAAATCATTGTTTATTAGTTAAAATGTGTCTTTTAATGATATTATTTGTTTATTCTTGTTGTGGTTTTGAAGTGTATTTTCTACAAAACTTTTACACTATATTATTCAGTTTCTTGCATTCCTTTAATCTTTCTCCCTTTGCCCTCCATCAAGTAATCATGTATGAATCGTAGACAAGTTGTTAGCAAGATTTGTTTCTTGTTCTTCGATCTAAGTTATTTTGGATAGTTTAATCATCATATTGACTATATTTTATTGTTATACGTTGTTGGTCCCTCATTTATTCAATTGTTTTTTTTGGCATGTGTACATTACTGAAGAATGATTGCTAAAGTAATAATACTTTTTCACTATGGGGTGAATGGGTCTTTTCTCCCCAATTATTTTACACTAAGAAGTTGATGCATACATGGCATGAATTTGATCCAGATTTGTTGTCGTACAAAGACTTGTGTGAAGAATTTAAGAAAGAACTTGGTTATTTTAAAGTGAAACAACTCTTAGTTGTTGGACCATCTGGTAGATACTACATAATTGAAGGTGATGATGGTATTCGGGCTTTACAATGTCTGGTTTGTCATGAGTTTAAGAATATTGACTTATTTGTTGTAGATGATACGGACTTGACAATTGATACCCTTAACATTCTTCATCATTTAGAGAGATATCATGTAGATGTTGAAGTCGCATCAGATAATGAACATGATAATGAACATGTACCAGAAGATTCTGATTGTGAGGTTGATATTCCTTCTGATGTGGAGCATGATGAAGAAAGGCTTCAGTTGTTTGAGAAACAAAGAAACAGTACTGTAAGTGATAATTTGGAGCACTACAAGGAATTAGAGAAGGGTATGTCATTTGCCACGATTGAGGAAGCTAGAAAGACAATGAACTACTATGCTATAGCTAGTAAACGTGGATTGAAGATTGAAAAAATAGATCCTAACAGGGCTAGGTATGTTTGTCAAGCTGGATGCCCTTTTAAATGTAATATTTCACAGGATAAAAAAGGTGCTTCTGGATTTAGTATATAAAATTTGATAAGTGAACATACTTGTTTTCCATGCTACAAAAATTCAAGGGCTGATTCGAAGACATTAGCTCAATACTTCAAAAGTAAATTACAAAGAGATCCTAAGTACACTGTGAAGGAAATGAGAGAAGAATTATCAACTGATTTTGATTTGAATGTTACAAAATCCAAGCTAAAGAGGACTAAGGTGATGATCCTTGAAAAACTAGACGGGAGTTTCAAGGATGACTTTAACAAACTTGAAGCATATGGGGCTGAATTAAAAAAGTCTAATCCAGGTACCGATGTTGAAATAAATATCTCAAAAGATGCTTTTGAGCAAGGTATAAGAAAGTTCTTGAGGATGTACATATGTTTTAATGCCTTGAAGGTAGGTTGGAAAAGTGGATTAAGACCACTCATTGGTTTGGATGGTACTTTCTTGAAGGATAGGATCAAGGTCAATTGTTGGTTGCAGTGGGACTAGATTCTATGAATCAATTCTATCCAATTGCTTGGGCAATGGTTGACAAAGAAACTATCAGGACACGGTCATGGTTTGTGGAGCTTTTGAAAAGGTCTTTAGACCTTAAAGATGGAAGTGGAGTGACTTTTATTTCTGACATGCAAAAGGTTTATCATTTTTTAAACATGTTTCATTATATTTTTGACTTATTTTATGTTTTAATCGTGACCTCTGCGTCATTGCTATGTTCTTTTTAATCTTACAGGGGTTACTGGATGCTGTGAGCAATGTACTTCCTGCAGCTCATCAAAGATTTTGTGTTAGGCACATCGAAGCTAATTGGCTAAAAAAGTGGAGGAGCGGGGAAATGAAAAAATTGATGTGGTGGTGTGCTTGGAGCACATATGATGAAGAGTTCAAAGACCAACTCAACAAGCTAGGCCAATTGGATGAAGATGTTGCTAAGGACTAGATTAGTAAACTACCTCAGGCATGGTGTAGAGCCTACTTTGACACGCAATGTAAGAACACAATGGTTGACAATAACTTCACAGAATCATTCAATGCTTGAATTTTAGAAGCAAGAGGTATGCCAATTATCAAAATGTTGGAGGAAATAAGGATTAAGGTTATGACTAGGTTGGCTGAAAATGAAGCCAAAGTTAGGCATTGGAAAACTGGATACAGTCCACAATGCATGAAGTTGTATAGTGATTATAGGGCAATAGCACATGGATGCACTGTGAACTTTAATGGTGATTATGGTTATGAAGTGTCTGAAGATGATGATAGGCATACTGTGAACTTAGAGCATACTAGATGCACCTGCAGATTGTGGGACTTGTCTGGAATTCCCTGCCCTCATGCCATAATTGCATTTTTGCATAACAAAGTTGTTCCTGAGACACAAATTCACTGGTTTTACAGTAAAGAAGCATATTTGTTGGCATACAAGCACAAAATACAACCTGTTAGAGGAATACAATTTTGGAATGTTGATCCTGCTCATGCAATGGAACCACCTGATATGATCAAAACTATTGGAAGACCCAAGAAAAAAAGAGATAGAACAACAGATGAAGCAAGAAAAAGAAATGGTGAATGGAGTTCATCAAGAAAAGGTTCTATAATGACATGTAGTAATTGTGGGGAACAAAATCACAACGCAAGAGGTTGTTATAAGGTATATTTTTAACTTATTCTCTTATTTTAGGTAAATTTTTAAGTTGCATTAATTGTGTATTTTTGGAGATTGCAATAGTTGGCACTATTTTTATTATAGTTTTTGTGACGATTTTTAGATGGACATTTTTGTAGACTTCAATTTTGAATATTTGGAAATTGAAATTTTTGTGACTATTTGAGTTTTTTGGGCTGCTATAACTTTGTATTTTCTTGGACTACAATAATTAGAAATATGAATTATTTTGTTTGATAGGCAAAAGGGGCTGAACAGATTTCAAAGAAAGGCAAAGGCAAAGAAAAAATTGGTGAGACATCAACTGGAACACAACAATCTGGCCATGCCTCAAGGAACAACAATTATGAACCTGAATTTGGTACGCAACCATCTCAACAATCAGCCTTTCGAACTCAATTTGATACTCAACAGTCAACAACTTATGGACCTGATATTGGTGACGATGAAGATCCAATATTGAGGCTGAAAACCATCTCTGAAGCTGATACATTGTTGGCCATGAGAAAGGGCAGAATGACATCATCAACTGGTGGTAGAAGAATTCAGTTCACCGGAGATGAAACTGGGGTGTCAACTCCAACAAACTTGCCTTATTCACCAACAAAGATAACTTGGCGAGGAAAGGAAGTTGTTACATGCAATCAGTTGAAAAATGACGCGAGAAAACGTATCAAGATGGTTGCAAGAAAAGGGCAAGGGGAACTAGCCCCCAATTCTTTTGAAATATGAAAGTTGTTTTGTTTTTCTTTTGTGATGCCTAGACATTTTAAAGGTTAAGTCTTTCATTTTGTGATGCCTTGACATTTTAAAGGTTAAAGCAGTTTTGTTATTACAATTATTTTAACCTTAAAAATGACATTACCTATTCTGTAATAGAATGACAATTGATGCTAGATTTGTTAAAATATTAGGTTATGCACTATGTGGATATTGAAGTTTTGTGTTATGGAGTGTATTTCCTTAGTGCATGTTGACATCACAGTTCTTTTCAATGGACTTTTTTATTGTTGCTGCTTGGAATTTGTTTATGCATTGTGATTATTAATGATATTATCTTTCTATAGTTGGTCAAGTGCAACTTTGAAATTTATACAACATATTATAAGTTTTTTGTGTCATATGTGCTAGTGTGCAGCTGTATTATTTGTGTCATATGAGCTAGTGTGCAGCTGTGTCATATGCCCCTGTTTGATGATAAGTTATTTGAGTTCTTGTCACGACCCAAATCGGGGACGCGACTGGCACCCACATTCACCCTCCTATGTGAGCGAACCAACCAATCTAAACCTTAACATTTCAATTTATAATAACAGAAATTAGTGCGGAAGACTTAAACTCATAAATAAAACGATTCGAAACTATTATTAATATCGCCAAAATCTGGAAGTCATCATCACAAGAACATCTATCTCAAATTACTAAGCTAGGAATGTCTAAGAACAAAAATAACTAAAAAGCTAGTCCATGCCGGAAGTTCAAGGCATCAAGACTTGAAGAAGAAGACCCAGTCCAAGCTAGACGCATTAGCTCACCCTGAATTTCTGATGAAGTGAAGACTGGCTAGATCTACTGTTGAGTTGAAGTTGACGGAACGTTCGCTGCATTACACAAATACAAAGAAGAAAACATAAAAGTAGGGGGTCAGTACAACCACAAGTACTGAGTAAGTATCATCGGCCAACTCAAAATAGAAGATAATATATATCACGTAATATTATAAATCAACTATAAGCTCAACATGTAGCAACAACAAGTATTATAATCGTCAATAAATACCATCAAGTTCATCCATGAGGACTCAAGCCTCAATACCAAACTCATTTGGGAAATAAGTTCATTATGTTGAGTATATTATCATCTTTCAAGATTCATTATCTTTCTTCCTCTTGTGTCGGTACGTGACACTCTGATCCCCTACCACTATGTGTCGGTACGTGACACTCCGATCCCCTAATTCTACGTGTCGGTTCGTGACACCCGATCCCCTATATGTGTCGGTACGTGACACTCCGATCCCCTATATGTGTCGGAACGTGACACTCCGATCCCCTATATGTGTCGGTACGTGACACTCCGATCCCCTATATCTACGTGTCGGTTTGTGACACCCGTCCCACTAATACTATGTGTCGGAACGTGACACTCCGATCCACTAATACTATGTGTCGGAACGTGACACTCCGATCCACTAATCTCATTCTATCTGTTCATCAAGCCTTCTCTATACCAAGGCATCATCAATCCCATTACTTTAATTCATCAAGCCTTCTTTTATACCAAGGCATCATCATAATATCGTAGATTAAAGTTTCTTTCAAGATTTGGGATTCAAGGGTTTTCATCATGCTTATTTCATCAAAATCACATTATCATATTCATGCAAGCATACAATTAAGCATATAGACAAGTTTACAATATCATCAATACATATCATTCCCTATCAAGAGTTCACTACGAATATCGTAAAATAACCATAACCTACCTCCACCGAAGAATTGGAATCCACAAGCAAATTCCCAAGCTTTGATTTTTCCCTTCGTTTTCTCCTCTCTCTATTCGATCGATTCCTCTCTTTCCCTGTTCTTTCTCTTTGTTTTATTCAAACCCTCCTTCTCTTACCCTAATTAACATATAATTAAGTGTAAAAGAGGACAATAAAACCCACTAATTAACTTAAGGTTACCTCTTTTAACCCCCAAGTAATTAGACTTATTAATATTAACCCTCATCTTTATAATTAAGGAAGAATAGTCCAAAACGACCCTCAAAACGTGTAGAGAAATCCTAATTTGCCTGGGATTGGCGCAACCTGTGACGGGCCGTCGTGCCTGCGACGGTCCGTCACGCAGGTCGTCGCAGCCTCCCAAATTCCAGGTGAGCTGTGACGGCCCGTCACACCAGTGACGGTCCGTCCTGCACCTCCGTCCTAACGGTCAAAAACTCGTTTCTTGTACCAAATTCTCAAAAGTTGAAGTGTTTTGCAACGGGAACTCACGACGGTTCGTCGTGGATGTGACGGCACGTCCTGCAGGTCCGTCACAATTTACAGAGAGTCGATTTTTAGTATCCAATTTCAGAATTCTAAGTGTCATGGAACGAAACCTCCTCGACGGGCCGTCGTGACCACGACGGTCCGTCGTTACATCCGTCGTCCCAGCCAGTTTTTCCAAAAATAAAATCTGCTGCTCAAAACGACTAAACAGGTCGTTACAATAGATACCAATTTACCCATCGTTCGTCCCCGAACGATCAAAAGAAGAAAAACAATGGCGAAAAGGAGTACCTGAATCTGTAAACAGATGTGGGTATTTTTCTTGCATATCTGCCTCCTTCTCCCAAGTAGCCTCTTCAACCGGTCGATTCTTCCATTGAACTTTGATGGATGCAATCTCTCTCGACCTCAACTTGCGAACTTCTCTATCTAATATAGCAACTGGTTCCTCTTCATAAGTCAAGTTCTCATCCAACAAAACTGAATCCCAACGGATGATGTAGTTTCCATCTCCGTGGTATCTCTTCAACATGGACACATGAAATACCGGATGCACTCCGGACAGCCCTGGGGGCAAGGCTAATTCATAAGCCACCTCCCCTATTCGCTTAAGTACCTCAAATGGTCCAATATACCTTGGACTTAGCTTACCTCTTTTGCCAAACCGCATCACCCCTTTCATGGGTGAAACCTTCAACAAGACTTGTTCACCTTCCATGAACTCCAAGTCTCTAACCTTCCGGTCTGCATACTCCTTTTGTCTACTTTGAGCCGCCAAAAGCTTTTCTTGAATAGATTTCACCTTCTCCATAGAATCTCTCAACAGATCAGTCCCCCAAGGTCTAACTTCAAAGGTATCAAACCAACCGATGGGAGATCTACACCTCCTCCCATACAATGCTTCAAATGGAGCCATATCAATACTGGAGTGATAGCTATTATTATATGAAAACTCCGCCAAAGGTAAAAAGATATCCCAATGGCCACCAAACTCTATCACACATGCACGAAGCATATCCTCCAACACTTCATCTCGAATTCGACCTAGTTTCTCATCATCAAACTGTTTTCCCTTGATCTTGTCAAGGAAGGAGGATCTTGCTTCCACACAAGCCAACAATCCTCCCTTCTCATTTATTTCTAACCTCATAAGGTCATTAGCCAAAATCTGCACTTCTCTAGCCAATGGGCGTCTAGAAGCTTGCAAGTGAGCTAGACTTCCCATGCTTCCCGCCTTTCTACTCAAAGCATCTGCCACAACATTTGCCTTCCCCGGATGATACAAGATAGTGATGTCGTAGTCCTTCAGTAGTTCCATCCATCTCCTTTGTCTCAAGTTCAAATCTTTCTGAGTAAAGACATACTGTAGACTACGATGATCCGTATAGATTTCACACTTAACCCCATATAAATAATGCCTCCATTGCTTCAATGCAAATACTACCGCGGCCAATTCTAAGTCATGAGTTGGATAGTTACGTTCATGCACTTTTAACTGTCTTGAAGCATAAGCAATCACTTTCTTCTCTTGCATTAGCACTGCACCCAAACCCGTATAGGATGCATCACAATAGACGATGAAGTTCTTACCTTCCATCGACAAGGTGAGGATAGGTGCGGTAGTCAACAAAGTCTTGAGTTTCTGAAAGCTTTCCTCACACTCATCCGACCATACAAATGGAACATTTTGCTTAGTCAAGTTCGTCAATTGGGAAGCAATAGAAGAGAATCCCTTGACAAATCGGCGGTAGTAGCTAGCTAACCCCACAAAACTCCTTATTTCTGACACATTAGTAGGTCTTACCCAATTCTTTACCGTCTCAATCTTAGATGGATCCACCATCACTCCATCCTTAGAAACCACGTGCCCCAAGAAGGACACTGAATCTAGCCAAAACTCGCACTTGGAGAATTTCGCATAAAGCTTTTTCTTCCTCAACAACTTTAACACCATTTTCAAGTGCTCCTCATGTTCCTTCTTACTCTTGGAGTATATCAGTATATCATCAATAAACACGATCACAAAGAGGTCCAAATATGGCTTGAAAATCCCATTCATCAAGCTCATGAAAGCAGCAGGGGCATTAGTAAGACCAAACGACATTACCACAAATTCATAGTGCCCATACCTAGTCCGAAAAGCAGTCTTTGGCACATTCGTTGCTCGTATTTTCAATTGGTGATAACCAGACCTCAAGTCAATTTTAGAGAAGACACAAGCACCTTGTAACTGATCGAACAAGTCATCAATGCGAGGAATGGGGTACTTGTTCTTAATAGTTACCTTGTTCAGTTGTCTGTAGTCTATGCACATCCGAAAACTCCCATCCTTCTTCTTTACAAACAAAACCGGAGCACCCCAAGGAGATGCACTTGGTCTAATGAAGCCTTTGCTCAACAACTCTTGAAGTTGTGCCTTTAACTCTCTAACTCCGCGGGAGCCATTCTATAAGGGGGTATAGAAATGGGGCGAGTACCCGGTTCAAGATCGATACAGAAGTCAATATCCCTATCTGGTGGCATACCAGGAAGATCTGCAGGGAACACATCCAAAAACTCACAGACTACCGAAACCGACTCAATCGAAGGTACTTGAGTAGTGTCATCCTTGAGATGTGCCAAGAAAGCTAAACACCCTTTACTCACCATTTTCTTAGCGCGAAGAAAGGAGATGATACGCACCGGATTGGAAGTGTAGTCACCCTCCCACACTAACGGATCTGCCCCAGGCTTGGCTAACGTCACAGTTTTAGCATTACAATCCAAAATCGCAAAATTCGGAGAAAGCCAAGTCATACCCAGAATTACATCAAAGTCACCCATTTCTAGAATAACCAAGTCTACATAAGTGTTGCTCCCCACAAAATTCACCAAACAAGACCTATATACCCTTTCAACTATCACCGACTCACCCACCGGAGTAGAAACACGAATAGGCATGTCAAGTAATTCACAATGTAACTTTAGACCATTAGCAAATGAGGAAGATACATAAGAAAATGTGGATCCGGGATCAAATAATACAGATGTCATGCAATCACAAACCGAAAGATTACCTGTGATAACAGCATCAGACGCCTCCGCTTCAGATCTCCCAGGGAAAGCGTAACAATGAGCCCCATTACTTGTCTGTCCGTTGCCCCTACCATGTTGTGTTGTAGTGGCTCCAGTTTGCCCATCACCTCTGCTGTTGTGGTGACCACCATTACCTCGGCCACCACGTCCTCCAGAAAAGTGGCCTCTACCATGACCACCTCTACCTCTAGCTATTGGGGGTCTGTAACTCTGTTTTGGACAATTTCTCCTAATATGTCCAATCTCCCCACATCCATAGCACTCTCTGGAGTCAGGCATAGGTCTCTCGGAGTAGTGTTGACCGTTCTGAGGTGGACCCCCAACTACAGTCTGTAGTGAAGACTGAATTGGTCAAATTGAGTGACCTCCGGAGTTCTGTCCTCTAGAGTAAGAACCATTAAACTCACCTCCCCTTCGAAACCTTTTTGATGTCGATGTCGTGGTGAAGTCATCTGGTTTCACTCCTTCCACCTCTATCACAAAGTCTACCACCTCTTGGAAGGATGTTGCCGTTGCTGCTATCTGTAAGGCTGAAATCCGCAATTCTGACCTCAACCCCTTCACAAAACGGCGGATCGTTCTTGTGGACTAAAACAGAGTTGGGTGGCATATCTGGATAGTGCGCGAAACTTAGCCTCGTATGCATTAACCGTCATTCTACCTTGCTCTAGACTCAAGAACTCATCCCTCTTCCTATCCCTCAAAGTCCGGGGGATATACTTTTCCATGAACAAACTAGAGAATGATTCCCAAGTCATAGGTGGTGCCTCTGTTGGTTGACACTCAACATGTGAACGCCACCACATTTTGGCGTTCCCTTGAAACTGATAGCTCACGAACTCGACACCAAACCTCTCTACTATACCCATCTTGTGTAGTAGCTCATGACAGTCAACCAGAAAATCGTAGGCATCCTCTGATTCTGCACCCTTAAAGACTGGAGGTTTCAATTTCAAGAACTTACTGAAAAGTTCATGCTGATCGTTTGTCATTATAGGCCCAGTAGTTAGACGTAGAAATGTGCCTATCTCCAATGTTGCATCCATGCGGGGAGCCATAGTAGCCGCATGTCGTATCTCCAAAACCGGGGGTGTTGGTGCAGAAACCACTGGAGGTGCCTGACCCTGATCAGATAATCCGCTAAGATAAGCAAGTACTTGGTTGATCATCTCTGGGGTAGGTTGGGGTGGCAATCCCTCATGTTGCACTTGTTCATTCTCCCCTTCCTCACCCTCTATTATCACATCCTCGGTCGGTGGAGGAGTCACCGCCCTAGTCTCAGATGGGCTAGGGGCTCGTCCTCTCCCTCTAGAGGACGTCCTCCCACGACCTCTTCCACGGCCTCTTGCCGCTGTTCTTCCTCGAGCCACAGCCCCAGTGGCTGGCTCAGTCGTTTCTTGTCTTTCCGTTGCTGCTGCTGGTGCGGTCGTTGCTCTAGTTCTAACCATCTGCGAAATAGAGTGAAGATGGTCAGATACCAATTTGTATCACCTAGATACCAATTGGACTCAAGTAGTAGCACGAAAGAAGAATGAAAGAATGGAATTTTCCAAAAGTCTTATAGCCTCTCAAAGAAAAGTAAAGGCGTCCCCCTACCGTTCCTTAAGACTCTACTAGACTCGTTCTTGTGTGATGAGACCAATGAACCTAATGCTCTGATACCAAGTCTGTCACGACCCAAATCGGGGACGCGACTGGCACCCACATTCACCCTCCTATGTGAGCGAACCAACCAATATAAACCTTAACATTTCAATTTATAATAACAGAAATTAGTGCGGAAGACTTAAACTCATAAATAAAACGATTCGAAACTATTATTAATATCGCCAAAATCTGGAAGTCATCATCACAAGAACATCTATCTCAAATTACTAAGCTAGGAATGTCTAAGAACAAAAATAACTAAAAAGCTAGTCCATGCCGGAAGTTCAAGGCATCAAGACTGAAGAAGAAGACCCAGTCCAAGCTAGACGCATTAGCTCACCCTGAATTCCGATGAAGTGAAGACTGGCTAGATCTACTGTTGAGTTGAAGTTGACGGAACGTTCGCTGCATTACACAAATACAAAGAAGAAAACATAAAAGTAGGGGGTCAGTACAACCACAAGTACTGAGTAAGTATCATCGGCCAACTCAAAATAGAAGATAATATATATCACGTAATATTATAAATCAACTATAAGCTCAACATGTAGCAACAACAAGTATAATAATCGTCAATAAATACCATCAAGTTCATCCATGAGGACTCAAGCCTCAATACCAAACTCATTTGGGAAATAAGTTCATTATGTTGAGTATATTATCATCTTTCAAGATTCATTATCTTTCTTCCTCTTGTGTCGGTACGTGACACTCCGATCCCCTACCACTATGTGTCGGTACGTGACACTCCGATCCCCTAATTCTACGTGTCGGTTCGTGACACCCGATCCCCTATATGTGTCGGTACGTGACACTCCGATCCCCTATATGTGTCGGAACGTGACACTCTCGATCCCCTATATGTGTCGGTACGTGACACTCCGATCCCCTATATCTACGTGTCGGTTCGTGACACCCGTCCCACTAATACTATGTGTCGGAACGTGACACTCCGATCCACTAATACTATGTGTCGGAACGTGACACTCCGATCCACTAATCTCATTCTATCCGTTCATCAAGCCTTCTCTATACCAAGGCATCATCAATCCCATTACTTTAATTCATCAAGCCTTCTTTTATACCAAGGCATCATCATAATATCGTAGATTAAAGTTTCTTTCAAGATTTGGGATTCAAGGGTTTTCATCATGCTTATTTCATCAAAATCACATTATCATATTCATGCAAGCATACAATTAAGCATATAGACAGGTTTACAATATCATCAATACATATCATTCCCTATCAAGAGTTCACTACGAATATCGTAAAATAACCATAACCTACCTCCACCGAAGAATTGGAATCCACAAGCAATTCCCAAGCTTTGATTTTTCCCTCGTTTTCTCCTCTCTCTATTCGATCGATTCCTCTCTTTCCCTGTTCTTTCTCTTTGTTTTATTCAAACCCTCCTTCTCTTACCCTAATTAACATATAATTAAGTGTAAAAGAGGACAATAAAACCCACTAATTAACTTAAGGTTACCTCTTTTAACCCCCAAGTAATTAGACTTATTAATATTAACCCTCAATCTTTATAATTAAGGAAAGAATAGTCCAAAACGACCCTCAAAACGTGTAGAGAAATCCTAATTTGCCTGGGATTGGCGCAACCTGTGACGGGCCGTCGTGCCTGCGACGGTCCGTTACGCAGGTCGTCGCAGCCTCCCAAATTCCAGGTGAGCTGTGACGGCCCGTCACACCAGTGACGGTCCGTCCTGCACCTCCGTCCTGACGGTCAGAAACTCGTTTCTTGTACCAAATTCTCAAAAGTTGAAGTGTTTTGCAACGGGAACTCACGACGGTTCGTCGTGGATGTGACGGCACGTCCTGCAGGTCCGTCACAATTTACAGAGAGTCGATTTTTAGTATCCAATTTCAGAATTCTAAGTGTCATGGAACGAAACCTCCTCGATGGGCCGTCGTGACCACGACGGTCCGTCGTTACATCCGTCGTCCCAGCCAGTTTTTCCAAAAATAAAATCTGCTGCTCAAAACGACTAAACAGGTCGTTACAGTTCTTTGTAGTTTTGTCAAATAGAAAAAACTTCTTGATAAATAATTGACTTTAAAGGCACATATATGTTGGAAAAAATGGTTGACAAAGTACTAAAATAACAAAATTATATTAAAAATAACTTTCAGTGATTAACAATGTACAATGTACCGAGATAAAAATAAGCAACAAAATACATTAAAAATTACTTGACAAAGTACCTAAATAACATAAGCTAGCTTTCAATGGTTGTCAAATATATATATATATATATATATATATATATATATATATATATATATATATATATATATAATATATATATATATATATCCATAAAATTCGTTCTAAATTTTGAGTTAACGCTTCTTCATTCAACAATGAATAAATACTCTTCACTAGAATTCAACACTGATCCCTTCAAATTATAGCATGCACTGTCATACTCGACACAATGCTCCTATTCTTAGATTGAGTTTTTAGGATAAAAGGAATTGAAAAATTGGGTTACTAATGGGTTATATGGGATATTTTTTTAATTTGGGTGGGTCTTTACTTGAGTGGATCTTTATTTGGGTGGACTTTTTGTTTGGGTAGGTTTTTTATTTAATAATTTTTCAGATTTTTAATTTTTTTATTATAAATAAAAAAATGACGTGGACGAATTTAAATCTGACACGTGTAAAAAGTGGTTTTGTAAAACCACCGTTAAAAAAAATGGCATGAATGAGCCTTTTTTTAAATGGAAATGGCAATGGATGAGCCAAACTTTTAACGAATGGCATAAATGAGCCTTTTCTAAAAGTTCGATGGCATATTTGAGCTTTTTCCCTTTACTATTGTCAATTATCATACTACAATTACAATCCACAATCACCATCATTAGCTAACATCATCTCAAATCGATCTACACAATCATCATCATTAATCATCACAATTGTCAACTGTCGTATGAAATTGGAAAATCTTATACAGATATAATATTAAATCAATTTTATACTTAAATATTATATTTATTACATTTAAATAAATACAAATTTTATATATTCAAATGTTGTAAAAATAAACAGTAAACTATTTACTATTTAGAGCTCAATGCAATATCTTAATATATAAATATGTACAAGCTTCGATCTTTAAATCTTAATATGCATCTTAATATTCAGATCAATATGCACACTAAAACATCTTAAATTTAATAAAAGAAATGAGGACTTACATTCCATTTAATTACAACAAAAACAAATAGCTTTGAATTCATATTTATTGAGAATTGTGTACATAATAATATATTTTCTAACATGCATGTACAAATATGATATTACTAAGAAGAAATTATCAGACAACACAAAAATTAGCACCAGAGTCCCTCCGTGTGTATATATATATATATATATATCATAAGAAGATAAAGTTTATAGATTTATCTCTTAAAATACTTTTTGAGAGTTTTACAATTGAATGTGAACATTTTTTTAAAAAAACCAATTACAAAGAAAATATTAGAAAAAATATAATTAATATTGTCTTAATTTAATAAGGTAGACAGCTATATGAAATAATTATATTTAGTAAGATGGTCAACTAATATGAAATCGAGGGAATAGGGGTGTTCGTGGTTTGATTTAAATCGATTATTGGTTAAATCAAAATCAAATCAATCGTATCGGATTTTTATATTTCTAAAACCAAACCAAGCAAAAAAAAAACCCCTAATTTGGTTATTGTCGGCATTTACTTCGACTTAATTCAGTTTTTCTGGTTATTTCAATTTGAAAGTAATAATTTTTTTGAGGACATACATAACTCGCGCAAATTAGTACATGAACAATACATATAAAAGCTATTGTCGATTTAATTAAGCAATTAAGTAATACTATAGTTATTATTCCTCAAACAAAGTGATTCAATTAAGAAAAAAAAAAAGGAGACTATCTTATGTGATGTAGGGTAGACAAAAGCTAAAGTAATAGGTTTTGATGGACTAAGTATTGTAATAGTTATGCTAAAATTTAAGTATTGGCTTGAGAAAATATAAAGTTAAATGCCTGGTTAATCACAATTTAACAACATAATTTTATTAAAATATAATATATAAATAATTAGAAACTTATATATTTAATTTATCAATTCAACTTAGTTATTTTTATGGTTTTTTTAGTAAAATTAAAATCAAATAAATAATATCAATTTTTAAAAGTCATAATTAAATCAAATAAAATATCAATTTTTTAAAATTAATTTAATTTAAATTATAATTTAATTTATTTTTTTAATCATAACGGTGAACAACCGATTGCATTGAAACTTAATACAACTCATACAATTAGGAAAGATTAATGCGAGAGAAAATAACTCTATAATTAAAAGTTTTGAACAAAAAGAAATTTAAAATAAATAGCTTTATGGTGACACGTATACGACATGTGTATCCTATTTAAGGCAATAAGGTTGCAGAAAATTTAAAATTTCAAAAAACCTTTATTATCGTATGAATTTATTTTAAAATTGGTCAAAATTTATTTTTAGATTATAGAATATCTCACGATATATTAAAATAATTTTAAGTTAATTGAAATTGACTTTAAAAAGTTAAAAGTAAATTTCCCTATTTTACATTTTTAACTTAAAATTACTAAAATTTAATTTTTTAATTTTACTTTTGAATCTCACTTCTTAATCAAAAGAAATAATCATTAGTTACTTACTACTTGATTTGAGAGGAACTTAAAATTTATTAAGATTTTTTATTTACTATTTAAGTATTTCATCCATTTTAAATTAATTTGTACTTCACATTTTACTTCAACATAAGTGGTTCATTAATTCAAGAAGATCTTTTTCTCCAACTTTATCTTGTTTAAATAAATAAAATCTTACATAATTTTCTAAAATTATTTGACTAACGGTAAGGGAAAGATAATCGCTTACTTTTTAAAAATGTATACTTTTAAATGGATATATTCAATTTTCAAAAAAAAATCTATAAGTTTTTTTTTTTTTTTTGAATATGCTTGTATCTTTCACTTTGCTTTATTGATAAAGATTCTTTTAAAATATATTGATATTTAGTAGGCGTTTTGGCCATGCGATGGCATATCATAAATGTGCTTGTTAATTTGGCTTCAAATCACATTTATGTCATTCAATTTTGAATGTGCACAAATAAACACTTAAACTTGTATAGAGTTAACAAATAGACACGCATGTCTTATATGTCATTTTTTATCCTACGTGGTGTCATACGTGTATTGTGTCATGTAGATTCATGCGTTTATTTATTTAAAAGTTGGATAGTTAAAGTGCCTATTTATGCATTATGAAAGTTGGAGGTCAAAGTTAAAATTTGAAGTCAAGTTTAGGATCTAATATATGTATTATGCCTTTTGGATATGCGATTTAACGCTGATTCCATCTCATAATTCCATATTATCATATGTGATTCCATATTCTCCAAAAAGCATAATATGGAATTAAATGGTGATTTCATA
Source organism: Solanum peruvianum (assembly GCA_027705065.1). NCBI lineage: Eukaryota > Viridiplantae > Streptophyta > Magnoliopsida > Solanales > Solanaceae > Solanum > Solanum peruvianum. The sequence continues at coordinate 7,113,678 of JAKWJD010001755.1, forward strand.
TCATGATTTGAGATATTTTAATATACGTAAAAGGGCCTAAAATACCCTCGAAGTATTGAAAATGGTACACAATTACCCTCCATCCATCTATTGGCCCCCAAATACCCTTCACATCCACCTTTGGGTCCAAATTTACCCCTTCATTAACAGACCAAAATAAAAATAATTAAATAATAATTTTAATGACGTGGCACTCAACCATTGGTTGTAATTTAATTATTTAAAATAATTTTAAACCTACCCATTTTACTAAAACCAGTTTTAGTTAAAATGGGTGGGTTTAAAATTATTTTAAATAATTAAATTACAACCAATGGTTGAGTGCCACGTCATTAAAATTATTATTTAATTATTTTTAATTTTGGTCTGTTAATGAAGGGATAAATTTGGACCCAAAGGTGGATGTGAATGGTATTTGGGGGCCAATAGATGGATGGAGGGTAATTGTGTACCATTTTCAATACTTTTTGGTATTTTAGGCCCTTTTCCGTTTAATATAAAAATCGATCCACAAGTTTATATTTGTCAAAACAACCCCATATTTATATCTACTAACCATTTATATCATATGTAAATAAAATATATAATCACATCATTATTTTATAAAATTTATTTCTTAGCGACATAAAATTTATTATTCTCACCAACATATAATCACTTTAACTCACACCAACCGATTGTTAAAGTGATGAAATATTTATAGTCTATAAACATGAAAATATAGTTGCGGATGATATTGACCAACAAATGATTCAAAGTAACAATGTTGGTCAGTCTTCTCCGTCACATGATCAAGAAATGTAAGTTCAACTTAAAGAAATTGTTTGTATTATTTGGGAGGATTATATTAAAAACTAGTACACTACAATTTATGTTTAATTTTTTTTATTGAATTAAAGCTAGATGAAACAATTACTTAAGTGGAGAATAAATACCTTTGTAATTATCTATTATGCAATTTTATAATTTTTATTTGGTAAGATTGAATAAATAATGGGGCTATTTTAATAATTTTACAATTTATGAAATTTTATGTTTATGAGAAAACATACTGTACAAAAAATTCATATCGCATATTCAAATAAAACTTTAATTTCATCTTATAATTCCATATCATGATACTATATCGCATGACTAAACGGACCCCTTATAATAAAAATAAAAAATATCTAATTCAAACTATAAGATATAAAAGTGATTCAGATTTATCAAAACAAATTGTACATCAAATAAATAAGCTTGGATGCAATGTCAATCCCATACATATTTACTTATAAAAGTAACATTGAACATTCATTTATAGATTCATATCAAATGTTAGTATCTATCTTTATTCTACTTGGAAAGCAACTCTATAACCACAATAAAAGAAAATAGATAATTCCTTTTATAAAAGAATCTGAAAAATACTTTAATTTTAGTTAAAATTGCTGTTACAATATTAAATTTTAAATTTTATAGATTTTTTTTTATCTCTAAACTATATAACAATGTATTTTAAAGGTATATATGTGTCAATATGAACACATTATTATTTATAATTATGTAAGATTTTCTTATGTCCACGTGGACACATATATACCTTTAAAATACACTATAAAGTAGTGCAAGGGGTAAAATCTCCTTTCTAATGTTTCGTATCGTAACAATAATTTCGATCAAAATTTAAATATATATCACACCCTTTCCTTTTTTTTATGACACTTTTATTAGTCACTTATTTTGAAACAAATAAAATAATTAATTAAATTTTCTTCTATTTTTATTACTATAAATGTACTCTTTAATATACTCTCTTCGTCCAGAATTATTTATCATGATTTTTATTTTTAGAGCCAAATTATAAAAACTTTGACTAATATTTAAGATGTAATTTTTCATCAAATTAATATGCAAAAAATTGCAATTTATAGCATTTTTCATATAGTTTTAGAATATTTAATTTTTTTGTATGAAATATCAAATTAATGTGATTTAATTTAATTTTGAAAATTAATTAAATTAACTTAAAAAAAAATGTAATATGACAAAAAATTCTGAACAGAGGGAGTAATTATTTTCTTTTCAATTTCAATGCATATATACCTCTTTTTCTATTTCAAGTTTTCTTTCAAAAAGAAAAAATCTTAACCAATTGATTGGATTACTTTTACTTATCACTCAATCTTGCTCTTTATTCTTCTTCCTCCCCACCACCCCACCACCCTACCCCCATCCCACCCATCCCAATTTCATAACCCTAGTCCTCAAATTTCATGCTTTAAAAATCTCAACTTTTTTCAAGAAAATATCATCTCATAAATCTCTGTAATATGTTTTCTTGATTTTCTTCATCTGGGGTTGTATAAAATATACCATTAAAAGGGAAATCTTGAATCTCAGTTTCAACAATTTTTCGTCAGAATCGATGGATGTTGTTGTTGTTTTGTGTTAAATTACATAAGAAGTTATAGATTCACCATTATTATAGCTTAAGTTCAGCCTTTTCTTTTTCTGGGGTTTGGTTGTTTTGTGATTTTTTTTTGGATTAGAATGAGTAGTAATCAGAAAAAGAGGAATTTTCAGATAGAGGCGTTTAAGCACAAAGTAGTGGTTGATCCAAAATATGCAGAAAAGACTTGGAAAATACTGGAGCATGCTATTCATGAGATTTACAATCACAACGCCAGTGGCCTCAGCTTTGAAGAACTTTACAGGTCTAAATTAATTTCATTTCTTAAATCAAATGTTGATAGAGTAGGAGATTGCTTAAATTGACTGCTTAACTTTGATGAATTTCTCTATTGATTAGTTGGGCATGACCGCCACAAAGGCGGTTCTGCAGAATCCAGTAGCTTTGGCTGAAAATTTTTGAACCGGATTAAGAAATCACTAAATATGTACAAAAAATATAAATTTTGAAGATCCTTCGGGGTGGCCCAGTAGTTTGGGCTTGGGACTTCCACGTTGGAGGTCTCAATTTCGAAACCTCTTGCCAGCGAAAGCAAGGGGTTTGCCTTCTAGGTTGAGTTTCGCACCGGGCTTGCCTAGTGCAGATTACCTCTCGTATGTGGTTTGCAAGCTATATTCCATAGGAAGCGGGGGTTAGACCCTGTACGAATCCAAATGGTAGCGGTTCGGGTTTCCCTTGATCATAAAAAAAATAATTAAATTTTGAACCTAGTTATTAGCACTTGAGGTCATTGTACAATTTAGAATTCATAAAGTAGCACTTGAGGTTTTCTACAATTTAGAATTCATAAAGTTTAAATCTTGAATCTGCCTGTCTAGTGTGAAGCATTATATCAACACCCCCTATGTAGTGTTATATTTATGGGAATGAGCTACGAATAGAGTGGGAATGTTTAGAGAGAATTTAAAAGCCAACTCCAACAAGCTTGTTGATTGATGCATAAGCTAGTTTTCTTATTCAGTTTCCTCCCCTTGTTAGCACCTCGAGTTTCTTCTAATCTGAGAATGTGGAGAAAATATATAGATCCATTTAATGTTTGGTGGATGTATGCAACAAGTTGTGGCGTAGTCAAAAATTTCCTGAAGGGTGTTCAAACTTTGGATATCAAATTGAAGTCCTAAGGCACCGTGTAATTAAACCGACCAATGCAGACCCGTACCTCAACATGCCTGATTTTATATATACTGTTGTTCTTGAAACTGGTTAAATGATTCTAAAACTTTTACCCAGCCATTGATACTTGACCTAGTCAAGTTTTCTTTCCTCATTTGTCTTTCTCATTCAAAAGATAATTCAAGCCTATAGGAGCTTATGTGATTCATTCTGGGGTTACCTTGGCCATCTTTAACTACAACTAAGATGTGCATTTTTCTAAATGCAAGACAACATGGAAAAGTAGCCCCTAACTGCGAGGTTGTAAAATCTGCGTTATGCTGGAAAATTTTGTTGTTAAAAAGAGTTCGTAAGTTCTGGAGACTAGTCAAACAAAAGCCTGTTATTTAAGTGGAGAAGGATAGAGAGGCTGACCCATTAGCAACCGAGTTTCAAACCTTGTGCTTGCTTATCATAGGAGATTATTGTTTCTTTAAAAAAATGTAAAGAACTTTGTTAAGTGGAGCCAGAAAGGGTGATACGTTCTTGAAACTTTAGACCGTAATGATGCTAGAAATACCAGCCTATAGCATTGCACAGTGGTGTAACTTTATAAACAGACTGTGGAATCAGAAAATAATCCACTAATCAGATAGAAATGAAAATGAACGGTTCAAATACTCATAAAAGCAAAAGTTGCTTTTCCATTGGACATACTTTAACAAACTTGAGTGGTAAAATCATACTCTTTAATGATTCCGCTGTGCTGGTATAATGTTGTAATGAAGTGGACTCTAAATCTTTTTCTGTTCTGTACACTCTGCATACATAGCAAAGCTTTTTATGATTTTTCACGTAAATTAGTGTAGTATTTGGCCATTGGCAATTTGTCCAAACAAATCCGTTGTGGTATAGCCTTTTGGCAACCACAGACCAATCTCGAACCTTTATGGCTTTTACCATGACACATGAAAAGAATTTGAGCTTCAAAAGACAAAATTATTTTTATTCCCTCCTATACTCTTCTTACTTATCGAGAAATTGAAATTTTTGAGTCTGATTTAACATGTGAAAATTAATTATAAGGAATATATGTCAACTTCCATGATCAGCTTGTCTAAAATCAATGTTTTCTTTTCATCAAGTTGCACATCTTGTCAAATAACCTTACTTTCTTAATGATTTTTAAAAGGGAGTTGGGAACTGAAATTGTTTTACTCTAATTGTGTCCAAGTTATTCCAATACTACGTCACTCATAAATTAGTATTTTCCTGTTAAGGTCAATTTGGTTATGTGAAACAAGGGGTTATCGCTTTACGAGTGAAGTCATGTGCTTTAGAGAAGTGTGCACTTGCTGTGTTATCGTTTATTAAATGCTGAAATTAGTTGTTTTCTTATGACTCTGGTGTACGTACCAACTTGTACACACCTTGGTTAATTCCACAAAATGCCGGCCACCTCCCACAAACAATAGAAACCAGGCAATTTTATTTGGCTAGGGCAGATATGATGCTGGTGTTTTTGTATCCGTTGGGATTTGAACCTGAGACCTTATGGTTCTCAACCGACTTCATTAACCACTAGGTCTTACAACTGGATGATTATAGTGCTGAATCTATACGTGTTTAGCATTTCATTTTAAAAACACTGCACTAAACCCCAATCACGGAGACACTGTACAGAGGTAAGTGTAAATACATATCTTACATAGATCTTTTGGTTTCATGTGCGGTATCTAGATTCAGAAACTCAAAAGCTAAAAGAGTTTTAATTAGAGTTCCAATTTTTTTTTTTTAAAAGAGCTTTTGGGACAAACTTATGATCTTACAACCTGTTTGGTAGCCAATTATTACAAAATAAAATACAATTTTATTTCTAAGGCGATGGTTACTATTCTGGATTTAGTGTCACTATTTCAGGATGCATTCTATTTTGTCGAAATCACAAATTTTCATTCATTTGTCAAGTGGTGAGAAGTTTCAATTAAGTGGAGGATAGAATTAAGAATAGACTATGAGATGTCCTTTCTATCCTCGTCCTTTTCCTGAACTTTTTGCTCTGAATCGCAAGCAGATAACCATTGACCCTTTCCCCATCAATTCTCCTCAGCAGCCCCTACTCCCGTCGAATGCTCTACTAGTCTCTTTGCCTCTTAGATTTCTTCCTACTAACTCTCTCCATTCCTATAAGTCTACCTCACCTTGATATAATTTGCTGCCTTTTTTTCTCCTATATAAAAGTTAACAGTTTTGTGTTCCAGTCATTTATACTATTTTCATTTCATTCAAATTCCATAACCAAGCTCTGTAGTAATCCTAGAACAAGACTAGTTGGCGTGGAGCTTGAGATTACTTAAGTGTCATAATTTTAAGCTCACAATCCATCTAACCATAAAGGTTATTCAATGTGTAATTACTAGAAAAGCTAGTAAGGAAATTCCATACAGAGATGATAACCTGACGTCTGAACATGCTTATTGCTTGCAAATATTTCATTATTTTTAAATTAATATTTGTTTTTCAACTGAAATTGAAATATACAAAAAGTTAGTTTGAGGAGTATCTCCAAGTGAAATAATGATTTTTAACCCGTAAATCTACCCCCCCCCCCCCCCACACCACACAGAGTGAAATTCATGTCAAAACACAATTCATCAGCTTCCAAATACTCTTTTCAACTTCAACCTAATATGATCAAACTGGCTATGTCAATAAATCCAGGCATCTATTTTACAGCCCACCAGGCCATCATGCCTCTAGGCCCCGATGAGAATATATCTCATGTTTTAATGTGGCTTATATAGAGTAGGAGAAGTAATACATAAAAAATGTTTGAACAAAAAAAATAATACATAAAAGATGAGAGATGAGCATTAAGGTCCATAGGTAAGAGTACAATTTTTGAGGCTCTCTGTCGAAAAGTTACATGATTTTAGAATTCAAAATCAGGCAGAAATCCAACGGTTAGGAGTCATTTTGTGTGAGGTATAAGACATAATAATTCGGGGGATAAAATGCAGGACTATTTTATCCTGCGTTTGGTTGGAGGCAATTCTGGGATTATTTATTCCACCATTTATACCTTAGTGACGGGATAAGTTATCCCATATACATAATGGAATAACTAATCCCAGGATAACTTAGCCCTGGATAACTTGTCCCAACCAAACGACCCCTTAGAGTATTAATAAATTGTCAGCGGCCAAGGATTGCATTGGCTCAAGTTCAGTGACTCATAATTCCATTGTCTTTTGTTCTTTTCTTCCTGCAACTTGAATAGATAATTGAAGTGGAAAGGCTGTTTGGTTATGGACTGTTCTAATTTGTACTGAGGTAAAGAAAGACAAAGATCTTTATTGGTTCTGTTCATGGAGAAATCATCAGGCTAGCAGAGAATGTGCCCCTTCTTGATGTTCGCTTCATTCTTTCTTCTCAACCGAGGCTACTAGATGTCTTAGGGTGATCCAGACTTTCCTAAAGCCTAAATTTTAATGCTTATCATGTCCTGAGCATGATAAGACTCTTTTGCGTAGTCTAACTGTTGCCATTTTATTGATATATAAAGACACCTTTACAGTCTTAATTTTCTGTTGCTTTGTGGTTGTCCTGCTCCTTCTCTTCACTTCCGTTTCCAAAACTCTTTAGTTCCTTTTTTTTTTTTGCATGCTTGAATAGACTATTTTTGATATTGGTATATTTTCTGTCAATGCAGAAATGCTTATAATATGGTATTACACAAATTTGGTGAGAAGCTGTATTCTGGACTTGTATTTACAATTACTTTCCACCTACAACATATCTCTAAATCCATAGAGTGCGCTCAAGGTGATTTATTCTTGGAAGAGCTGAATAGGCAATGGGCAGATCATAATAAGGCATTGCAAATGATAAGGGACATTCTGATGTACATGGACAGGACCTTCGTTCCGAGTACCCATAAAACCCCTGTTCATGAGCTTGGGCTGAATCTTTGGCGTGATAACATAGTACGTTCGAGTAATATTCAGATGAGACTTCTGAGTACGCTTCTTGAACTTATACTCAAAGAAAGGGATGGTGAAGTAATTAACCGGGGACTGATGAGAAATATAATTAAAATGTTTATGGATTTAGGACCATCTGTATACCAGGAAGACTTTGAAAAACCTTTCCTTGAAATATCAGCTGATTTTTACAGAGCTGAGTCTCAGAAGTTCATTGAATGTTGCGACTGTGGAGACTACCTCAAGAAAGCCGAAAAGCGTTTAACCGAAGAAATTGAGAGGGTGTCACACTACTTGGATCCGAAGACTGAAGCGAAGATCACTAATGTGGTGGAGAAAGAGATGATTGAGAACCATATGCCTAGGCTTGTCCATATGGAAAACTCAGGTTTGGTGAATATGCTTCTTGATGATAAATATGAGGATTTGAGAAGAATGTACAACTTATTCCGTAGAGTTACTAATGGCCTTGCAACAATAAGAGATGTAATGACTTCTCACATCAGAGAGATAGGTAAACAGCTCGTTACCGATCCTGAGAAGCTGAAAGATCCTGTCGAATTTGTTCAGTGTCTCTTGAATGAGAAGGATAAATATGATAACATAATAGTCTTGGCATTCAACAATGACAAGACTTTCCAGAATGCCTTAAACTCATCTTTTGAGTTCTTCATTAACCTCAATCCGCGTTCTCCTGAGTTTATTTCATTATTTGTGGATGAAAAATTGCGGAAAGGCCTTAAAGGTGTCAGTGAGGAAGATGTTGAAGTTATTCTTGACAAGGTGATGATGCTCTTCCGTTACTTGCAAGAAAAAGATGTATTTGAGAAGTACTATAAACAGCACTTGGCAAAGCGACTGCTCTCAGGAAAAACAGTTTCTGATGATGCAGAGAGAAGTCTGATTGTTAAGTTGAAGACAGAATGTGGTTATCAGTTCACTTCCAAATTAGAGGGCATGTTCACTGACATGAAAACCTCCCAGGACACAATGCAAGGATTCCATACAGCATATGGTGCCGAATTGGGAGATGGCCCCTCATTGGTTGTCCAAGTTCTCACGACGGGATCGTGGCCTACTCAACCTGGTGTCACCTGCAATTTGCCAGCTGAATTATCAGCTCTATGTGAGAAGTTCCGGTCATATTACCTTGGGACCCACACCGGTCGAAGGTTATCCTGGCAAACTAACATGGGCACTGCTGATTTAAAAGCGACATTTGGGAAGGGCCAGAAGCACGAGCTTAATGTCTCTACTTACCAAATGTGTGTACTCATGCTCTTCAACAATGCTGATCGGCTAATGTACAAGGAGATTGAACAGGCCACGGAGATACCTTCCTCTGATTTGAAAAGGTGCTTGCAGTCCCTGGCATGTGTTAAGGGAAAGAATGTTCTCCGGAAAGAACCGATGAGTAAGGATATCGGGGAGGATGATGCCTTTTTCGTCAATGATAAGTTTACAAGCAAATTTTACAAGGTCAAGATAGGAACTGTAGTTGCACAGAAGGAATCCGAGCCTGAAAAGCAGGAGACACGTCAGAGGGTGGAAGAGGACAGGAAGCCCCAGATTGAAGCTGCTATAGTGAGGATCATGAAATCCAGAAAGGTATTAGATCACAACAACATCATTGCTGAAGTTACAAAGCAATTGCAATCTCGTTTCTTGGCAAATCCAGGGGAGATCAAGAAACGGATTGAGTCACTTATTGAGAGAGATTTCTTGGAAAGGGATAATGCAGATAGACGACTGTATCGCTACCTTGCATAAGAAATCCTTCACCTGGACTTGTCTTTAGGAACTTTGAGCAAAGTCATAATTAGCGACTTTCTTAAGCTTATTGGTAGAGTCAATTTAATTAATACTGGAATATTCTCTACCCCTAATATTTCTGTATCAGTAATAGAGCTTCAGTGGATGCAGTTGTTTCTGCAAATTACATGCATTTGCTCTATATGAGAAAGATAATTATCATAATGATTTGCTAAAACATTTAATGGAATGAGTTATAACCTGTCATGTTAGCTTCAGGGGCCCTTGTTATGAAGGCTGTCATACATTTGCTTGTTCCATTTCCTTCACTTGTCATTTGAAATTTCAAAGATTTATTAATATTTTCAATCTAAAAGATAATTAGAATAACAATTCCGTCAAGCCGCTTGGTCCGGGCTGATGGTGTTTTGTGACAGTTTGTTTTGGGTCCAGCAGCTGTATAAGGCTTGATTGAAAGAATTAGAAGGTGTTTCGACATGATTTGATTAGAACATTTAGAAGTATAGTTTGCTTGAAGTTGGAAGTTGCGTTTAGATATGAAAATAAAGTTGGAAGTTTTATGTGTAAAATCTTGAAGAACTCTGAAAATATTTTTTAAAATTCAAAATTTATAGTTGAAGTTTGCTGTTCAAATAATGAGCTCTAGTTGACATGATCATATGCTTTTGAAATAAGTTTCCATTGTGACTTGCTTGTTCAGTTGTACTTTCTATTTCAGAGTTAAGATATATAGATAAGCCACAAAGTGGGAAAAACGTCAGCTAGAAAGGCCTAAAAGTGTGATGTAAGATAGGCTACAAAGGAAAGAGAAATTTCAGCTTCTCCAATTAGCTTACATGCTAGTTGCTTCAACAAGTTTTGTAAATCACACTAAGCAACAAATACTCAAAGTTGTAAGTAGGGAAATACAAAACAGGTTGACGCTACTCGGAGGATGAACATTAGGGTGAATTTTCAGATTGCTTACTGAGTCAACAATACGATACCTAGTGTAATATACAAGTGTAGGAAGGGTAATGTGTACGCACACATCCTTGCCTCTATGCTGTGAAGGTAAAGATGGGGCTTCCAACAGACCCTCAGGTCATGTTTAGGAAGGGTAGTGTGTATGCACACATCCTTGACTCTATGCTGTGAAAGTGGGGTTTCAAACAGACCCTCAGGTCAAGTTTAGGAAGGGTAGTGTGTATGCACACGTCCTTGACTCTATGCTGTGAAGGTAGAGATGGGGTTTCCAACAGGTCCTCAGGTCAAGTAAAGCATACTAACAAATATTGAAACGAAATACAGTAGTGAAGAAGCCATGCTAAAACCGAAGTAAGAGAGAACAATAGCAACAAACGGTAACCAAAGAAATTTTGCATCAAGATTGCTTACTGAATCATTCCCCAAGAAAAGAGACAAATTCGGATGCTCGTATATATCACTTATTGACATGGTCTAACAACAGTACAACTATGCAAGATCTACAAGCATGAAGCTATTCAAAGCCCCTATATCCAAACTCTATATTTAGAAGAATTGAAACAGATGATTAATCGATAACGTAATGATCACCCAAAAACAACAGCTTCCCTCTAAAAGTAATACGTGATTGTAGACGAGTTGTATCTGCAGTTATAGAAACAATAGTGAGATATTAGCATCTTTTATTCAAATGAGATGCTGTTTTACATAGAAATGAAAAAGGAAAAGGAACAAAAGCTCTTTTGCTTACCCTCCAAATGTCAGAGGCAATATGAAAAAAAGCTAGGGCTCTGTTAGAATGCGGTTCTGTATATCTGCAAATGACTTCACATCTACACCCCACAGCCTGAAAGGCACATTTTTGTGAACGAAAATTTCATAACCATAAGACATGTTGACATCCTTTGTATGGTTGGTAAAAAGTAAGAGAAGACTTAAAGTTTTGTCTTACTGATAAATTGGATATTCAACAGTTAAAAATATTAAACTGAACACAGTTTTTATAGAGCAACTACAACATTAGCACTATCTTTTTGTTGCACTAGACATCAGCTAAGGAAGTTATCGAAATTTAAATATAGAAAGATCTTCAGAAGCTCACCAGCAGTCAATTCCAGCAGCATTTGCTCCCCCTTTATCAGCCTTTTCATCATCTCCGACATGGACAGTTTTCATTGCTTCCACACTGATCTGATCTACAATATTGTAGAACATGGTAAGCGGAACTTCTTGTATCCAGTTTCAGGCTTATTCGACAAATGTATTAGTATCAATTTATAATTTTAATAAGCTTCGCTCAGGGTCATAACATAACTTGAAAGAGTTGTTAAAGAAGTTAGATTAAAATATTAAACAAAAAAAGAACAATGCTAAAGTAGAGATACCTTTTATCACCGTGTTAATGACAGATGTACCAAGTATTTGTACCACATACCTAAAGCAGCTCTGAATATCTTTGTATCTGGTTTTTCATGTCCAACCTCTGAAGATATGATGACAGCATCAAATCTGTGGATAGAAAGCACACAAAAGTAAACAACGCATCTTCAAAGTTTCAAGCAGGTATTGCCCCTGCCATTTCATGCAGATGAGAATTCTTAGTAAATTTGAAGGGGTTAAATACATACAACTATTTCCAACTGTTTCAAGGCTCAAAGACCATTTAGTTTGCTATGTAATTAGGTACTGACATTCAAAACCAAGGAATATAATTGACAACCGTCAACCCACATAAAGTGGTTAAGCTCCAACTGTTCTTTAATAACGGGGAAAAAATATATAAGAAAGGATTGATGCTTACAGATCCAACACGTTCAGATCTTTCAAAATCTTCCTCAACCGGGTGTCAAAGTTGGATACAACGGCCAGTTTGACTGTCCCAAGGTTCAGTAATTCAGAAACAAAAGGATGGCAAGAGAAGCTCATTACACAAATCTTATGTCAGAAGTGAAGTAATGCAGATACTTGATAACCTCCTGAACGTTTCAGAATCAGTATTGTGTCATAGGCTCCAGCTGGAAGATGCCATGCCTCGCCACTTGCATAGTGCTGATTAAAGCAAACACTTCAGGTAAAGCAGTCATTTCGAACTTCAAATTTCTATAAAATGTTTTAGACTTCATCAAGTTAGCTACTAGCAAGAAATGACCTGGTATACTTCTTCAAAGTAGGTATTGTCACTACAACCAGTTGCTTCAGAAACTACAAGCTTCCAGAAAGGCCGTCCATCATCCTGCCAATTGTACATAATCTTCAGTTGATTAATAATGTCAGAGGAACAGTAAACATTATAATGGAAATATGAATTTTAACCAGCAATTCAATTTTAGGACATTCTAAAATAATTCAGTGACTGGACAAATGGAGGTGTACCGACTGCAATTTTTTTGCTTCATAAAGAAAACCAACATCCGATTCATACAGATATGCAGAATACACTGTCAAACTACGTTTCAAAAAGGACAATCAGTATTCCAAGAGTTTATTCATCTTTGTATCCAAAACTAACTCAGGATACCAGCATAATTTTCTCATTGTTGTATCATGTTTAAAGTGCTCTGTCCATAACAAAGGCCAGGAAAGGTCAAATTACCTCATTTCAAACTATCAATCTCTTTAGCTAGTCATTTCTACAATGCTACATGTAAGAACTAAGTCATCACAAGCTAAAATGGCTTGCTAATATTTGCATGGGAAACCCAACGAGAGAAAGCGAAGAGGGGTAAGACCAAGTGAGGAAACATATAAAAGGAGAATATAAGCAAAAGTTCTAATAATCAAATAAAGAAATACTTAATGACATCAGACATGTTGGATTTTCCCCATCAAAGGAGAGTAATTTTTCACATGTGACAAATGAGCATGAACTCCAGTGAAGTTGCAACCTGATAACGAAGATTTTCTGGCCAGGGAGCAGAAAAAGCTCTTTTGAAACCTTGCTTTATTTCGGCTGGAGAAGTTGTCAGCCCTAAAATTAGAAAAGTACTTTTAGCAATCTTTCTGAAAAAACATAGAGATATTAATGTGTTCTCTCGACTTTTTCTGCACTGGATAAAAATGCTTGCTTGAAGAAAAGGCTAAGGAAAAACACATTTAGGCTCACTACAATGTTCCAGGGAAACTATTCTGAAGTTGGTTTACATAATTGCTATTGTTTTCTACTGCACAATTAAGGACTTCATGTAGATACAAGTCGAATACTAGTACCACATGTTTGATCATTTAGCTTATAGTTGACTTATGGCTAAATAACAAAACCATCTTCAGCTAAATATTGATCTGATATAAAGGAAGACACAGTCAGAAAGTCTGCCGCTTCTGAAGCAGCATAGAAAGAAGACTTATTCTTACAGCAGAAAGTTTATGGTCCCCAAAGAAAAATACTTCTATTCTGTTGCTTCAACCCCTTTTACCGGAATATAGCTTTTTGTAACTAACTGTACCTTATACCTTTTATTTTCAACCCCTGGAATACCTTTATTTTTCTTTAAGACCCATTCACAACTAACAATTATCTTTTCTGATGGTGGCTTCAGAAAAAGACCAAGTTCTATTTTGTGGAGAGACTTGATTTCTTAATCCTTGCAATCAGCCTTTTGGTTGAATCCACATTCCACACTCAAAATTGCTTCAGAGTGCTTTGATGGTTCTCCGATTTCTTCAGTTTCTTGCGCAACTTAAAAAGCAAATGCAAATAATCTCCACAGCTTCCTGGTTTTTGGATTGTCTTCTTGGTCTATGCGTGACTATGGAATATAGAAGTTGTGACTTCTGGTGTTTAACTTTTGGCTCAACTTCAGGTTTTTCAACTGTATTTTGTTCCACAATTGATAAGCTTGGCTCACAAGGAATGTTGATCTCAACCTTCACCTGTTTCTATGTAGACTTCCTTTATCTGTATTACAAAAACTAGAAGACTCTCTTTTGGGATAGGATTGGGACACCATTATGAGGTTATATCTCTCAAATTATAAATTTTAGTGACATGGGATCAGGACGCCATAGTATGTATCCTTTCTCTCCAAATGCATACCCTAGGAAAATGCACTTTTTAGCCCTGGCCTCCAAGTTTTAATCATTTACAAGCACGTGTTTTAGAAACCAGATATTTTAAAACCAGAATAATCAACAGGAGCACCTAACCAAAGTTCAAAGGTGTAGATGGAGCACGATTGACAATACAACGTGTTGTAGATATAGCCTCTATCCAAAAAGGCATTTGTCAACCCAACTTCTAAAATTATGCAATGAGTTCTTTCTAAAAGAATTTTGTTGATCCTTTCTGCAACACCATTTTGTTGAGGGTCATCCTCACATTGTGGTGTCGGGCAATTCCTTCATTCTCGCAAAACTTGTTAAACTCAGAATCACAAAATTCCAAGTCATTATTTGTTCTAAACCGCTTACGTCGTTTTCCTTCAATCAAAACTTCCCATTGTTTGACAGTTAGAAAAACATCACTTCTATTTTTAATAAAATAAATCCAAATTTTCCTTGAATAATCATTACCTTGACACCACCTTTCAATGGGGTTAGAGGAGGACCACTAAAATTTGATGTAATCCAAAGTACCTTTTGTTCTATGACTTGCTGGAGATTCGAAATTGACTTTATTCTGCTTCTCAAGCACATAGCGTTCACAGAACTCAATATTGTCGGTACTTCGTCTACACAAATATCTGTTTTGCCATGACTTAAATTTAGCCATGTTCAAAATACTTGTGTGATCGCCAAGTATTGTTGGAGTAAAGTGTTGTTGAAGTGCGTAACCATCTCATCTAACAGCTTGGTAGAGACTAGAGAGAGCACATTTATTATTGTGTATATTCTTTATTTTAAAACGAATCTTTTATATTATTAGTTAGTCCTTCGATTTTTATGAATTTGAAAAGATCAAGTATCTGAGCAAGACTACTCAGGATTAAAGGGTGGACACCGAAAGACCGCGATGACAAGTTAGTTCCCATCTATCTCTTCATCATGGAGAAAATCCAATCATTCAAAGGAAGAATTGAGAAAGAGGCTCGAAGAAGCCTTATCAAGTTCCAGTAAAATACATCTAGTTAATTGGAAGTCTTGTCAAACCAGCAAGAAGGAAGGAGACGCTGGAATTAAGAATCTGAAGATCCAGAAGCAGAAGCAGAGTTTAATGATGAAGTGGATATGGAACTTCTACTCAGACCAGACATCATGGAAGAAGGTAATCAGGGAAAAATATGGTTTGGATGGAAGATGGACTACCAAAGTGAAAATAGGACTCATGGAGTTAGTCTAAGACATCCATAAGGAACTTGTGGCCCAAATTGCTAACAAAAACCATGTTCAGCATTTGGTAATGGAAGGAAAGTAGATCTGGAATAATAAATGGATTGAACAAGGGACCCTAAACAACTCTATCCAGACATATACTCCCTCAACAACAACATAACTCAAAAATTGAAATGGTTTGGGGTGAACAGGGGTGGAATTTGAGTTTTACAAGAGCTTTGAATGATTGAGAAATTGATAGACTAGCAAGCTGTTTCAGAAATTTAGAACAATTCAGAGGTACATCAATCCATTTATTATTCCAGATCTACTTTCGAATGTAAAACTTCTGTCAATTATGTGGGTATTACTTCCAGACTCAAGTGCAACTGAGCATGAGTTACAACAACAAACCTTTTTCCAATCTAAAGCCATTGTCTAGAATTACTTTAGTAAGCTTATCCAGAAAGGGTTAAGGTTCCTCATTCAAGATCCATATTCTCAAATTTAACCTTCATGATTTATTGAATGTACCTAGTTGCCATTTCAATTTATTGTCTGTACCACAAGTTGAGTAAACAACTTTCTGATATATTATTCTTCACCACTTCTCATTGTCTCATGCAGGGCCCTTCAATTAAGAGCCCAATGCTCCCTTGTGAAAGTCAAAATGGTCTCAGAATCTTGAAGAATAGGCTCCCGGGTTATTCTTATTCTGCAGATTCTTGCTTTAAGTCTAGCTCTAGTTTACATTCCCTAAAGGATGACAAATCCAGTTTGCCATGTATTTCTCTTTCTGTTGTTCAAAGCAACTTACGACATGTACGCTTAGGGCATATGCCTTAATCAAATATGCAGAATATCAACGGAATTCATGTTTCTGTTTGTTCAAAAGAATTTGTTCCTTGTTCTGTTTTATTTGTCGATTAACAAAGCAATTCAAACTTCTTTTTCCTACTAGTCATATTTCATCTCAACAAATTTTTTATTTAATCCACATTGATACTTGGGGGGGCCTTGTAAAAAACCCTACTTATGATGATTATAAGTATTTTTACAACAATATTGGATGATTTTAGTAGGGGGGCTTGGACTTTTTTATTAGCCACTAAAAGTAATGAATTCTCTATTCTCAAATTGTTCCTTGCAATGATCGGAAGACAATTCAATAAGAAAGTTAGGGTCATTAGATCTGATAACGCTGGGAATTGGGTTCAAGTTTAGAAACCACTATTTGTCGTCTTCACAAGACATCATTCATCAAACTTCTTGTGTCGCCACACCATAATAAAATGGTGTAGTTGAGAGGAAACATAGGCATCTTGCGTATTCTTTTGGGAAAAAAGGATATAAGTTACTTAGTTTACATTCTCAAAAATACTTTGTTTCAAGAAATATTGTTTTTTTATGAATAAATATATCCTTCTTCAACTGTTCAACCTAGTGTTCTATTTTTCCTCATCTAATTCACTAATTAAACTTCGTTTTAATCCTCTCCTCCACCTATTTCTTCATTTCCTCCCGATCCACCTTCTTTGATACCTCCTACATCCACTCTTCCTTGGCAATCTTTGTTTTTCATCCCTCCTATCAATCTGGTTATCTCTCCTTCACAATCTTCGGTTTCTATCCCTTCTATCAATCCTTTCGCCTTGAGAAAATCT
The DNA here is from genome assembly GCA_027705065.1 of Solanum peruvianum. Classification (NCBI taxonomy): domain Eukaryota; kingdom Viridiplantae; phylum Streptophyta; class Magnoliopsida; order Solanales; family Solanaceae; genus Solanum; species Solanum peruvianum. The sequence continues at coordinate 7,130,855 of JAKWJD010001755.1, forward strand.
ACCAGATCTACCCAGACCCTGCATACTTAGAAGATTACATTTGCAATATTGTCTATTTTTCTAATGTGTCCAAACACTTGTTTTTCTTCTCTTATTTCTGTAACACGGTTTCCTTTTACCGCTTTGTCCACGTCGAATCATAATATATCAGAACTCTTTCACAAATCAAAGAACCTACTTGTTTTTCCCAGGGGATTTTAACCCCAAAACCTAGCTCATTATAAGGAGATTAAGGACCTTTTTATCCCACCGATGTGGGATACCAACCCCCCCCCCCCCCCCCCCCCCCCCTGGGCACACACCCAAGAGTGGACATCTGGTGGACAATATAGACAAGGGGGCCAACATTGGAAATAATTAATTGGGTGGGTCTGGATCTGATACCATAAAGATATAGCACCTTAATCTAAATCAACCCCATAATCGCAAGACGCCAAGACCATATAAGGAGATCAAGGACTTTTACGTTTTAACCCACTATTATGGGACACCAATAATAAAAGTGTGTTCTCTCTAATAGCTTAAGCTTTTAGATGAGATGGTCACATTTTTCACCAAGTGTCTTGGTTGCAAAACCTTACAACTTTAAGCCAAAGAGTAAAAGTTTGTTCTTTCATGAGAAAAGACATAAAGACACCATCGAAGTTGTCCCATATTTGCATAAAGACACCTAAACTTTTGAAGTGTCCCATCATCCCACTAAACAACTATATATCGTTGTAAATTGGTCATTTTTACCCATTAACTCATCTGGGTTGTTTACACGCACGTTAGGCGCGTCATGGGCCATTTTTCCTTTTTATTTACCAGTTTAAAACAGCCACATGTCATTTTCTTCCTTTAATATTAATTATTTAATCAATTTTTGTATCTTCCCCAATTTAAACTCAAAAATAGCCTTTGATAGCCCTAAAATTTTGATTTTCATGGCAAGAACAATATTGGTTCTCTCTTTTTGACGACTTCATCATCTTCCTCAAGAAAATAAGGTAGGAATTCGTCTTTTCTCTTTTAATTTCCACTATAAACGTTAATTTGAAGTTTTTTATGGTTGAATTTCTTCTCAATTTTGTGGTTAGTTTTTGATTGAAAATAACAAATGCAATGTTGAATCGTATTTGTAACAATGGCAACTGTAGGAGGTCGATTCTAACACTTCTACACTATAATAATCCATAAAATCAGAATAATAAAAAAAAGTGAAGATTTTTGAACCCTAACATGTTAGACCTTCAATCTCCAAGAATCTTCACAAATACACATCAACAACGATCAACAATGATCAACAACGAGATTGTCAACAACAACACTATCGTCAACAGCAACACTGTGTATTTCGTTTGATTTTTTAGGAAAAAGTTGAGAAATGAAATGAAAAGGAGTTCACGAATTTTCTTCAAAAAAAAGGGTCGGGGTCGGGTTACCTAGAGAGTGAGCAACACGCGCATCACATAGACGACGGAATGAGTAAAAATGGTCAATTTACAACGATATATAGTTGTTTAGTGGTGTGATAGGACACTTTAAAAGTTTAGGTGTCTTTATGCAAATATGAGACAACTTCGATGGTGTTTTTATGTCTTTTCTCTTCTTTCATTCTTTTTTCTTTACTTAGGGACCCATAACTTTCCACTATTAGTATAGGCATTCTTTCTTCCTTTGAATCATCCCACAAATTGTTAAAAAGTCTCCTTGAGTATTTTTTGTAATAGATACCTAAGTATATTAAAAAGTTAAAAATCGATAATACTTTGTGTGCGAACCTCTTCTTTGGAGTGGCTTTGTAAGGTTATTCTCTTGGGTTACTTAAGAGTATCTACTCCAATTTTATACCCCCTCATGTGTACCAGTTTGTATGGTAAATTCCTCCTCTACGTTTCTGGATCAAGTCATATTGACTAATCCACGTTAATTTTGTGTGTCCTTTATTTTCTTAACTTACTGTTATTATCATTACAACGTTGCTTGGCTAAATTCTGCACTACACCACTACACCAGTTCCAATCCTAACAGAACGTATAGTTCGGCATTCCAGTTAACAACGATGATACATGTTGGAGAGAGCTATATCTACAATCATCAATAAGGTGAAGCCCTACACTATAGACCAGTTAAACTTGCATCTCTCTCTCTCTCACACACACACACACAAACATAAAAAAAACACACAAATAACTCAACTTCTGTCTCACCTCAAGAAGTGGATTCGAAAAGCAATTTAAAAGAAAAGATTTCTACTTTGATATTTGGAAAGTGAAATATTAATATTAAGAAAGGAACCAACAAACCATATTTCTTGCCAATCCCAGCATAAGTCTCTTCAACTGGCTTTGACAATTGCAAAAGTGTATTTGCTGCATCCAACAACAATCCATCATATGCTCTCCTCCCCATTTCTTTCCCTGCCCCTACACAAGAAATCAACATCATTACATTACTAATAACATAAAATCCAAGATTTTAAATCCCCACTTTCACAATATACATCTTTATACTATTTTCAACTATAGGTATATATATGCATAACTCAAGATAAAAATTAGTGGGTATGTGCCAAGATTACATCTTTATAATATTTTTCACACTGTATGTATATAATTCAACATAAAAATTAGTGGGTGTGTGCCAAGATTACATTTTGATAATATTTTCACCATAAAAGCATAAAAGAAAAAAGAAAAAGAAGCCCTTAAACAAACCAGTGGAAATCTTGATAGAGGAAGAAGAGGAAGAACATCGAATTGTGTATGACCCAGAAAATTTTGCTCTGAATTTGAAAGGATTCAGAGCTCTGAGAAGAGTACCGGCTTCCATTGTTTCCTTCTCTTCTGCTGATGGAAACTACTAAGTTAAAAGTTCCAAGTTTTGCTAAATTGAGGGATTATTTGGAGTTTCTTTTCCCTTCCATTTACTTCATTAATACTCGATAAATTAATATAATATTTTCCTTCATTTTTGAATTGGGTAAATGAAATAAACGTCTCATTTCGATAAGATAATAAGATTAAATATTTTCAAAAGTTCTTTATATAAATAAATGGTCTCATTAATATTATAATTTAATAAATTTTTTAAAAGTATAAGTATATTTAAAACAATTTAGTGGAATAAAGTTCTATTGTGTGTGTTTTTGTTAAAATTTAAATCTAGTTGAAGCTCGTCTCTAATATTTGTAGTGCATCCAAAAGTTTTGATGTTGTCACGAACATAAATTTTTCTAAATATATGTGGAATGATCTCTTTTGTACTCACGTATTTGATCTCACATTGTTAATTTTGTGACACATTTTATAAATCATTTTTAAATATGGTTTCAAGAAATTTCTTATGTTGTTCATATAGTTTATCCTTTCATCATCACAGATTAAATGTTTTTAGTAAAGATACAATGAATAATATTTGATTATTAAGAAATAATGAACATTATATATAATGAATTTATTTTATGTTGAGTCACTGAATTCTTGAATTTATTATACGATGAATCATTTAACAAAAAATATATATTAAAATGAATCTTTCATATACATTGTAATTTACGTACAACAAATTTATTTTTATACGAATTCAATAAATGTAATTTAGTAAGATATAATGATTTTGATGAATTCATTAAAATTTATACATAATAATTTCTTTTAATGTAAATTCAACAAATATAATACATAAATAAGTAGTAAGATATAATAATTTTGATGTAATCAAAATTAACCTTCTCAAAACACTCTTTAAATTAATAATTTATTGATTAAATAATATGTACAATATTTCATGATCCCATTTATACTAATTTAATGAGGTTTCACTGTATTTACTTCATTACATTATGGCGGAGTTTGAGTGAAATGAAATTGTAATAGTTTCAAATATACAATCGTTTTTATTTACCTAATAATGTCAAAAATCATAAAAAGTATACATTGAATATACAATATAGTTTACTTATATATGAGCTATACACTTACTATACATTATGATAAACTTTTTTTAATAAACTGAATATAACTCATCTATACATAAAGTATACAATATACACTCACTATTCAATCTCGACCAACTCAAAATCACCTTTAAATAGTCTCAAATTTTAGATATGAAAAATTATCTCGATGTTTTGAGTCTTTTGATATTCGCTCAAAATAATTCATGTTTGTGGTACACCAAATTGGTCATTTAATTTTGAAAAAGTATACATAAAATCCTTCCTAAACTTGGCAACAAAACCTACTTTAACACTTAAACAATACGGGCATCTTTCACACCCGAATAGCTGACGTGACAAGTTAAAAAGTCACTACGCATAGAAAAGACTAACTGGACTCTAATTTTTTTAGCCAGTAATCCTTCTTTCCTTCATCTTCTTTATACCCCACCACCCCTTCCGCCCTCAACCCCACTTGCACCACTTCTTTCTTCTTCTTAACCACCCCCCCTCCTCAAACCTATTTTTCCTTTTTTGAAACCCCCATCCTGACCCTATATCTCCTCTTTGAACGTTCATCGCGTCCCTTTCTCTTTCTCTTCGGACTAGCCGCCTTAATCATCACTTGCCTCGCCTTTTTCTTTTTCTTCTTTGAAGAACTTTCCAACTTCTTTCTTTTTCTTTGAAACACTCCCCTCCCCCTCCCCGTTTTCTTTGAATCAGTAAAAGGGTGTGATGAACTCAGAAAAAATAAAAAAATCAATAATTATTTTTGCTTCCAAGTTATTATTTATGACAGTGTTTGAATGTGATGAATTTGAAGCTTTTGTTAATGAAAAATCTACAATTTTTTCATCTCAAATTAAATTTTCATTTATTATTTGTTGTTTTGAAAATGTCATCAAAATTGAATGTGTTTTTTGTGAGATTGTGAGAATAGTTTTGGGATCATGGATTAATGTGACTGAGTTTTCAATTGCAATTGTGACTGACTTTTTTTTTTAATGGAAATTGTGACTGAGGAACAAGCGCTGATTTTTTCTAAATAAATTTCTTACTAGATTTGTTAAAAATAAACAAAAAGAAATTAAAAAATCAAAATTTAAATATGCTATATGTGGAACCGATATTGCAATGACATAGCCATGACGTATCAATGACTTGGAGCATATGTAATACACTTGTCAATGTGGAGAGTGGTATTATAATTTGGAAAAATTACTTAACTACACACCATTAATTATCATATTTTCTTATTTTCCCTATCATTTTCTTTTTTTATTTCTTTTATTTACTATATTTTTGATACCTAGGTCTCATTTCTCTTTCTGCTTTTTGATTTTATGTTTACCATCTTGCTGGACTAAAAAAAAAAGCTGGCCCACCAAGCGAAACCTGTGGTTTCTTGGTCACGAGAGGAAAATAAAGCAAAAGGGATTCCCGTAGTAGCGGCGAGCGAAATGCTGTAAGAGTAACCCATTACCTTCTGGGTGGAATTGCCACAACATGGGCATTCTTCTTAGCAAGAATTATTGCAGTAGGATAATGGCTAGGAGGATTTGAAAAGTGGAAAAGACTATAATATGACTATCCTATGGACCACTCTTGTTGATCAATTATTTCCGGTTATGGAATAGGCTTTTAGTCGGCTTTCTCGTTCTAAAGGACTTTCTGGCCGGTAGGCTTTATAGCGGACCTGCCTTGTGCTGGTTCAGTTTCATAATGTTATTACTGGACTCCATTTATTGAATTTGGTCTAGCTATATTACAAGCTTCTGATGTGGAGCAATTCAACATAAATTGATACCGACACGTCAGAATTTGGTAACCTCAAGGAAGGGCCTCTTTCCATCCATATAATCTCTTCTTTATGCTAGCACTTTCAGCTATCTTTCTTAACCTGCTCTATCAAAGCAACAAAGATTAGAGTGATTCCGAACTCGATTCAGATTTTAGGCGGGGAAGACTTCTTGATTCTCTAGTCGAATTATCACTTTCATTCGACGATACAAATAAGATAAAGGTTGTGGGAAGTGCTAGAAAAGCCAAAAAGTCCATTTCGAGACGGTTAAGAAGATTTTGATCCCGGGGTGGGGAAGGAGTGCGCCACGACTAACTTACTCACGAAGTTCAAAATGAAAGGGGGCCTTTCGATACAATCAAATAGAAAGCCCCAAGGGCGCCATATTCTAGGAGCCCCTTGCTCTATTTGATTCAGGACCTCTTGCTGCTGCGTCTCGCCTTCCCTTTCCGCCGGAGCTTTATGGGCGTTGCCGGACGAAATGATCAAGGAATACTCGGAAACACATCTCGAAGAGTTTGGGATAGGAATCCATAAAGAAACGAAAAGATTGATGAGTTTACCACATTCATTCATTAAAGCACTAGCCTCTCTCTTGTGGGCCTTTACCTTTCAAATAGAAGAGGGGGGTAGTCGCAGCAGGAGAAGCACCCCTAAACCCTTGAGATCACTCGACCCCGATGTACCGGATTCAAGGGATTAGTGCACCCTTCAAAACAGATGAATCGATATAGCTGCTACACCAAAACTAGGTGCAAAGAACCAACCAGACTGACCTAGTGGACAAATCAGAAATACGAAAACAAAAACAACAATTGGACCAGAGAATGCGATTGCATAATAATGTCAAAAATCTCTTCTTTTGCTCCCATTATTCACTTTTCCTGATACATTAATTTGAAATTTTATATTCATAATTTTCTTTCCTTTTTTTAAGCCACAAATCTCTCTATAGTTGCCTACATAATCCATTTTTGAATTTCAAATATTTTCTCTTTCTAATTAATGATTTTAATTTATTCTTCTTTTATTTTTTTTTTTTTAGTTTTTTCATCTTAAAAATTATTGAATGTGTTACTCCCGATCTCTTTACTGGAAGAAGGGTGGAAAACGTTGCTAATGAAGAAAGTTCATCTTGAAATGCATTTGAAATTGTTCTAGAAGTTTCTAATGGCGGTCTTGATTCACTTCATTCCATTGGTGCGATCCTTCAGTATTGGGCTTACCCAATTAGTCTGAGAAAGATACATTTTGGTTGCTTTCCGTAGATTAAATAATTGACTTTTTTTTTGTGGTTCATCTTTTCTGATACATATAGGTTCAAATTTTTAATGTATCTCGTTTGTTTTGTTTCTTAAAGTAATGTATACTATCTTCGTTTCAACATTATGATACAATACAATTGTAACATGCACAACGTATCGTGTTCAAATGTTAATTTTCATACATAAACATAATTAATATTGATACTTGATACAAAAATTCTATCAAATGTATCATCATCATGTATCAGTCTTTTCATATACAAAATTCTGATACATAGGGATTCTGCTCTCAAACAACATAAGTTACATAAATAATAATGTGCGATGTACAATTATTTTAAGCATGATACGTAAATTCAATTTTATACTAAATGTATCTAGTACATACACTTACCAAACGGTATGTATCGATCTCAAATCTAACATCTTATGGACAATAATTTCTTATTTAATGTATCTACTAGAAATACAACACTTATCAATTTAAACAAGATATATAAACAGTAACATATTAATAAATCTATCCATCTCGAAAAGAAATTAAAAAAATGATTACATAACATTATCAAAGGTATGAATGATCAATTAAAGCTATACATCTCTTCAGCCTTTTTGTTTGTTGTATCAATACATAACAGATACATTGAAAATCTAAACTCTTGTTTCTTCACGTCAATGATGTATTAGATTTTCAAACTTTTCTTCAACTCATCGATCTCGTATTCATTTGCAATGACTAACTTAAGATTCAAAAACTTCCGTTAATTTTCTCCAGAAAACTAAACATATCAACCTTTAAATCTCAAATTCAGATAAAGATCCAAGATTCGAACTAACAATCTAATCTTTTAACAGATAAAAATAAAAAACACAAAAGGAGGTTGATCAACAAAAAATTTCACATCAATCACTACTCAAAATAACATCTCAAATTTCAAGAAAATGACCCCATTTTGAGAATAAAGAGGAAAAGGGTTTAGCTGGGATAAAATAGATTGGATTCTCACCAGAAAAGATGAATCTTGAAGACAAGACGTGGAATTTTGGGTATCCATTGGGAGCAATTTGAAAATTTAAAATTTTGAAATTCTTCTTTCTGGATTTTCCATCTATGATTGAGAGTAAGAAAAAACGTAAGCATAATTTTTGGGATTTAATTAGATTTTAGATTTGATTTCCTTTTTAGCTTAACAGAAAGATTCTTCTTGTATTAAATTTAATATATCAAATTGGTGACTTAAATATATCCGGATGTGACTTATGTGTCGAGAAGGTACACATTTTAAGGGTTATTGTAATTAGAAAAAGAATAGGGATAAGGTGTAATTTACTCTTTATAATATGAGATTTATGTAAGTTATACTTATAATTTTGGGATAATGCCCAAGTACCCCCTCAACCTATGCCTGAAATCTCAGAGACACACTTATACTATACTAAGATCCTATTACCCCCCTGAACTTATTTTATTAATAATTTTTTACCCCTTTTCGACCTACGTGGCACTATCTTGTGGGTCCAACGATGGTTGACTTTTTTTTTTTCAAACTAGTGCCACGTAGGCTAAAAAGGGGTAGAAAATTACTTATAAAATAAGTTCAGGGGGGTAATAGGACCTTAGTATATTATAAGTGTGTCTCTGGGAATTCGGACATAGGTTGAGGGGGTACTTGTGCATTTCCCCTATAATTTTAGGATGATATTAAATTCACTTGAAAAGAGATTAAGGGGATAAATAATTATGCGTAACATTAAGTACCTAAAGTAAATTTTGATGCCAAATTTAGGTGGATCTTATGCATTTTCTCTTTAGTTTTTCCGTAAATATTAGTAGTTATGTTTGATTGGTTACGTAATTTTTCTAAAACAAACACATACTTATACAGAGTAAATACATTATTTAAACATTAATGTGTAAATACATTATTTAAACATTAATGTGTGTGTTTGTATTGTGTAATTATGTATAAGGTATATAAGAATGTAAACCTATGTATAAACACCTATTATGTACACTGTATGTAAATTTAAACGTATCCTTGTAAAGCAAAAAAAAAAGGTAAATGCAGATTGAGAAAGAAGTAAGAAATTTTTGTTTTGAGAATTAGAAAAATTATTCACAGTATAATAATATAATATAGATCAATTTGAAGTCTTATAATATAAAAATATATACTCGCTCTGTCCAACGATAGCTATCTATAATTGACTTAACTCATCTCTTAAAAACAATAAATAATAGGAGTAATAGTAGTACTATTTTATCCTCTAACTTTGTTAAACTTAATGTTTTGGGAAACATATTAGTTATAAATAATGGAGTATTTAAGCAAAGTTAAAATAGATACAAAAGGTAAATTGTATCTTGATTCCCTAAACTGAATAAGTATTATTGGACACTATTTTTAGTATAGTGAATAATTATTGTTGAACGAAGAAAGTACAAATTAAAATAATTACCTTATGATTTTTGCCTTTTAAGCACTTTAATATTTATCAAATTCATAAATAATTTTAAAATGCTTATAAATATATTTGACCAACTTATAAATTTAATCAAAACTTATATAAAAAAAAGGAGCAATTTATTTTTTGAATTATTAAAAAAAGAATAAAAATACCATATGTTTGGTTGTTGGTCTAACAATATTCCTTTCGAGTTATTAAAAATATGATAAAAGAATATCCTCCATAATAACAAATTGGCTCAATTATGTACCTATTCAGTAAATGGAGCTTTAGATTACATATATTGTCTTTTAAAACTTATTTCTTGATGATTGGATAACCTTTATGGATTAAAAATTGACAAATTAATAATTGAGAATAAAGTATTTTCAGAACATGAATATGAACTACGATTAAAAAAATAATCAATTCTCTAGAAGGCAAAGATTGAATTGTTTTTGCGTAACATGTCCATTTTGTTCCTTTTATTGTTGCTATATTATGTTATTATTAATAATTAATATAATAAAATCACAACAGTGTTTTTGCAGCAATCATGAACGTGTTGCCCAATTTTAGCAACAATTTTAATTAATTTGTTGCTATCTTAGAAAATATTTGGCAACAATATTTATTGTTATTGCTAAATGTATTTAATTTACGGGAAAATTGTATATAATAACAAACTAATAACCTAAAACAAATGGAATAGTTAGGGTTTGATTTAATTGTGCTCCATAGCAAACGTTAGCTAAAATTTGCCAGCGTCTCTCTCCCAGAAATCTCGCTCGCCACTCTCCATTCTCGCTCGCCTCTCTCGCTTTATACACAGAAGTGTATAATTCTGTTTCTGTGTTGTATAAGCGAGAGAAAATTGTATATACACATGCAAAAATATATATCTTCGTGTTATACACTTAATTATACAATTTACAAACATTTTACTTCAAATATTGCAGAGAAAAAGGTCAACGAATTATACAATTGCGAATTATACAATTGCAGTGAAATACAATTTTCTCTAGCTTTATACAACATAAGTGTATATATTGTGTTTCTGTTTTGTATAAAGCGAGAGAAAAACATATATCTTCTTGCTATACACTTAATATTGCAGCGAAATAGGCAGTGAATTATACAATTGTGCATTATACAATTGCAGTGAAATAGGATAGCGAATTATACAATTGCAGCGAAATAGACCAGCAAATTATACAATTTAGGCCAGCGAATTATACACTTGTATATGTATAGCGAATTATACAGTTTTATGTTTGCTATGGAGCGCAATTATGCAAAGTTTGCTATAGCATACAAGTATGAATTTTTTGTTTGCTATATGTGAAAGTTCCCCTTAATTTAATAGTAATAACTTATGCAATTGTGGGATAAGATAGAGTTTTTTTTGGGCTAACTCATCGGGCCCCTTAACTTTGCAACAATTTCCACTTAGACACTTTAGCTAGACTTTGTTCAGTTTAGACACCTCATGTCAGATTTCATTGTGTCATTTTGACACTTTCAGGTTTCAGCTGACATGGCAAAGTGAGTGTTATACACTCGCTAGTGACGCGTGAGGGACTTATTTAGTCTATTTTACTTTATTTTTTCTGTTCTTCTTTCTCATTTTACACCCACTATCTCTTTCATTATTTTTCAAAGCTTAAAGTACTTCAATGAAGGTTAAATCCTAAATCTTTTGTTATAATAATTTCAATTTCAATTTCAATTTTAATTTCACACTACAAAACACATATAGACCCAAAAAGAAATAATAAATCGAACCATATCAACAACACCCCAAATCATGTAAAGTTCACCCACAATAATCCTAAAATAGGAGCAAAAAAAATTTAATTTTTACTATGTAAATGTTAGTGTCACTAATCTTGAGCCCTAATTAAACTACAAATATCACAAAACTAAATAAAAAAGTTTGCAATCTTAAAAATATGAACCATTATTGTTATAGATTTGCACCTTTTAACCCTAAATTAAATGAAGAAATAGAAGGGAGGGTACAACGAATGGGGATTATGACAGATAAAAAATCATGAAAAAGAGAAATAAAATGGTGAAGATGTTCATGTGGTTGTGGGTGTGATAGAAAAGATAATGAAAATGAAGGAATATGATAGAGTAGATTGTGTGGGAGTGGATTTAGGACCCCCAAAAAAAAAACCTTAAAAAAAATAAAAATGGAGCAATACATTGGAAAAGATGAATGGGGAAGATAAATTAGGAAGAAGACTGGGGAAGTTGTGGGGGTTTGCATTTTTCTTTAAATTTGGCAAGTATTTTATTTAATTTTTAGGGATAAAAAGACCACATGTTATTTATTCATTGGTTACTTTGTCATGTATTTTAATTCTTATTTTTTCTTTTAATGAAATAGACTTTTAATGAGTTGGCATGATATAATTGGGCATCCAATCCACGTGGATACGCTTGGGTTAACACGCACTTGAAGTCAACATGTGCTATTGAAAAAAGTGTCCGAATGACACAACGAAACCTGATATGAGGTGTCTAAAATGAATAAAGTCTAGTTAAAATGTCTAAGTGAAAATTGCTGCCAAGTTTAGGAGGCCACCAATGAGTTAGGCCTTTTTTTTTTCTAGTTTTCCGTCACAAAAAATCATGGTCTTTTTGTTTCCATCAAAAAATTTAGAAGTTACCAATTTTTTTATTTTCCTTTTCAATAAGTTTAAGTTGCGCCGCTTTGCTTTTCTCCGAACTAAAGCTAGGTTTTCTCTTTTGTTGTTTCGCTGAGAAGCAGATTATTCTTAAAGTCATCTCTGGTGAGTTTTCTTTTTGATTAACTCTCTTTTAACAAAGTGCGGTCAATTCTTACATATGATTATCTTATGATTAATCTCTTTGATTTTTGTGTTTTTGTTTTTTATTTCAGAATTTTTCATAGACTAAAGCTAGGTTTCTCTTTCATTGTTTCGCTGAGAAGCAGATTATTCTTGAAGTCATCTCCGGTGAGTTTTCTTTTTGATTTAGTCTCATTTAATAAAGTGCCATCAATTCTTACGTATGATTACCTTATGATTAATCTCTTTGATTTTTGTATTTTTGTTTTTTACTTAAGAATTTTTCATAAACTTTGTTAAATTTCGATTGCTTTTGATTTCTATTGATTCTAGTATAAAAAAGTTTTATTTTTTGGGTTTGTGGTTATGTGAATTTGTTTGAGCTACTCGTTCGATTATGTTTGATTTTTCATTTCTTAATTTGGTTTGGTCCTATTTTGATTCTTAGATAAATATCAATTAATAATATTAACAACATTTAATAAACTTATATTGTTCGAACTCTTTTAAAAAATATCAATCGATATATGTCGGATACTACTCCAAGTGCAAGATTGATACTCACAATATATATATCACAATATTTCATAGTTACACCACTCCTTTGAGCTTGAAAAATGCTAACAATAGTCTTCTATTGTTGAGTTTGCTTCAGAAAATGAGCAGGTTCATTCACACTTTGTTGCATTATCAATTTTTGATATGTTATACTTTCTATTTACCCCTGTTAGTATGTTGTTGCTGGCTTCTAGTGATAAACCATAATCGATTTCGAAATAAGTAACAAAATAAGAAGAGCAAGATTGATAATAACTCTAAAATCAAGAGTAAAATTTAATAAATTCTACATAGATCAATAATCATATTTGTTATTTGTAAAAATATAGTACTTTTAGAACCCACGTCTAAAGTATAAACCTTAACATATGCAGTTGAAACTGACATATTAAACTGTAGTCATGTGTTTGAGCATTATTTTTTATTGCTTGATATGATTTTTTTTAATCTGTAATTATATGCTAAACATAGAGCAAAATATACCATTTGCAACTATTAGAGAATATAAAATCTACCATTTTGAGATCCTTTTTTTTTTTTTATAAAGGCTGTTAGGTTGTGGAGCCTGATTAATATTAAATGTACTGTCATATATTAATGTTCTCGCCCCGACCCAAATTTTATGTACTATTTATTCTCCATTTATTCTCTGTAGCTAAATATACTCTGAATTATTAATATATACCCCACCGCCGTGGAAGTTTACCCACGGGGTGTTACCACGAAATATTGGTTTTCTCTCTTTCTCTCTCTAGATCTCTCATCTCTCTCTCTCGAAAGTTCTTGTGTTCTTCATTCATCAAGTGTGTGTGTGGATTCGATCCTAACAAAGGCTTTACCGGAATCAACACCAAATCTTTCCTCCTCCGATGGAACATAAACTTTCTCATACTTGCATGCTAATAGCATTTCAACCAAATCAATAAGATAGGGCTTCTTCCTAACAAGACATAATACATATATTGGACCCTAAACTTAGCTTCAAATTTTAACTTTGACCTCCAACTTTCATAATGCACAAACAGACACTTTAACGATCCAACTTTTAAATAAACAAACACATGAGTCCTACATGGCACAATACACGTAGGACAAAAAATGACATGTAGGACATGTATGTCTATTTGTTCAACTTTATATAAGTTTAAGTGTCTATTTGTGCACATCCAAAGTTGAAGGACATAAATGTAATTTGAAGCCAAGTTAAAGGGCATATTTATGTATTATGCCTTCTAACAATACCTTGCTTCTCCAAAAATCAGTCTATCAAATTAATGATCTAAAATGTCTGTTCTATGATCGAGCTCAAGCTTTTGATAAACCAGTTGATTAGAATGATTAAGTATTAACTGTCATACTTTGAACAAATCTATTAACTTAGCGGAGGAAACAATTACTATACCTCAATTAGTTAGTCTATTACGATAGATTGAATTCTCTCGCTGATGTCAACTTGTTGTGTCATATAGAGTGTGTTTGGTATGAAGGAAAACATTTTCTGGAAAATGTTTTCCAATTTTCTCATGTTTGGTTAGGGCAAAAGTTTTGGAAAATGTTTTCCAGATCAACTTATTTTCCTCAAAATTAAGGAAAATGACTTCCCTTAAAAAATTAAGGAAAACATTTTCCAAAACTCTCCTCCAATTCAAATTACAATTTTTTTTTTTGGAAAAACATCAATTTTTTTAAAAATAAAAATATTTTCAATTTCAAAATTTTATTTTTTCCACGATCTCTGACCACCCTCCCCCTAGCCACCTCACCCAACCCCACCCCCTCCCCAAAAAATTAATTTTGCTTTTTAATAATTTTTTTAACTTCAAATTTTATTTTTAAAACTCCTACTCCCCTCCCGGCCAGCCCCCCTACCCACCCCTACCAGCCCCCCCAACCTCAACCCCAACCCCAATCCGCCAAAAAAATTAATTTTGCTTTTTTAAAATACTATCAACTTCAAATTTTTATTTTTTCACTCCTACCCCCTCCTCCTGCCTCCCCTCACTACCCCCACCCCCACCACCCCACCCAAAAAAAAATTGTTTTTAAAAAATATTTTCAATTTCATAAATTATTTTCTACTTTAGTAAAAATAAAAGATGTTCCTCAAAAATATTTTTCATTCATAAATCAAACACAAAATCATTTCCGAAAAATATTTTCTACTCACCAACCAAACATGAAAAAATAAGTCCAAAATCTACTTGTTTTCCAAGAAAACATTTTCTAGGAAAACATTTTCCTTCATACCAAACACACCCATAGTCTATTATACGCCTGAAAATTATGGACAATGATTTAATCATTTACAACATACAATGAAGACATTCAACTCATAATACTGAATTCTAATTCGATTCAGTGAAATTATACTCTAGACGTAGATGGAAACTACCAAACAAGTTTGAGAACTATGGAAGATATGATTAACTTTTGTGGGTATTAGACATGCCAAAAAGGTTTTGTTTAGTCAACACACTAATGTTTTGTATCTACATCCATTTAGTATTGTAAAAGGTTCCATTTAAGCAACAACAAATTTGGAAATGTGAAAAAGATTTATTTGAAGGGATTGAATAATAGGACTATCGGGAACACGTCTCTACCTCTGAGGTAAGTGTAAGTGTAAGGTAAACATGCACTCTACATTCTTTAGACCTAATAATGAAAACGTATTTATAAGATATCACATACCTAGTACTCTAAATCTGTTGTTGCTTAAAAGAAACCTCATTAAGTACTGAATAAATGTAGATACAAAACATTAGTGTGTAACTAAAGAAAACTTTTTGCCATGTCTAATATCCATAAAGGTTCAACGATTTCATATAATATGATCAGTAAATTATTGAGTATATAGATATCATATTTTTTGTGGTTATCAAACTTGTTTGGTATTTTCCATCTATATAATGAGCTGAATATCTTTAATGTATTTTGTAAATGGTTAATAATTGTCCATTTTATTCGAATTTATGGTTTTGCTTATGCAAACTATATGGCACAACATGTTGACATCAACGAGAGAACGCAATTTATTTTAATAGACTGACTAATTGAGGTATAGTAAGTTAATAAATTTGTTAAGAGTATGACAATTAAAATACTTGCTCATTCTGATCATTTGGTACATCACAAGTTTGAGCTCGAGAAAGAGATGTTCTCGACTATTAATTTGATAGACCGGTTTTTCGAGAAAGAGAAGCTCAATCTTGTTTGTTTGGTTGCAATGCTATTAGCATGCAAGTATGAGGATGTTTATGTTCTAATGATGGAAGAAGGATTTCGTGTTGATTTCGCATAACACCTTTATAAGGGAAGGAGATTCTTGAAATAGTAGATTTATGTTCTCATAATAGTTGAAAATAGTAGTTTTTGCTCTACGTTTAGCATATAATTAAAGAATTTTTTTGTATATCAAGCAGTAAAAAAATGATGTTCAACACATGACTGCACAATTCCAACTGCATATATTTTTATGCAAAGATATCTTAAGGCTACTCAATGTGATTGAAAGCTTAGAGCTGCTATCAATGATGGATAGATCCATAATTTAGCTAGTGGGTTCTGAATGTACTACACTTATTTTTGCACGTAACGAATGTATTTTTGATCTGCGTAGTATGTCTTGACTTATACTCTTGATATTAGACAACTTATATTGCTATGTTTCATGTTGGACGAGTTTTTCTTTGTGGAATATGATATGCTCAAGTTTCTGTCAGCCTTCATAGTTGATGCCTCAATATGTTTATCTTTTTATATTTTGTGATCAACGACACTAACCTACAGTTTGAGTGTCTGCGAATCGAAGCTAGTAAAGTAACCTAACCAAGGGTTGGGGTCGTGTTTCAAGGGAGCGGTAGTTAAAGTTGTAGCTACTTAGAATTTTGTTTTAAATAGTGATAGTTTACGACATTTTCGAGTATTAAAACAAACCAAGTTTAATTTGTGACACTAGTGTCAAATATCAAAAAAAGGGTTGTCACAAGTAGTAGAATAGCAAAAAATAAAGGAGAAAACAAGTAAGGGGGAAAGTTCTTAGGGTGTGACCGCAATATATGTTTACTCAAACTAATGGGTACATGCTTTTGATAGGAAAATTCACAAGACAATAGTGACTAGGCTAAGCGTTAGGCGAAAGTAAGTTCCATCTCAGGCAACTTACCCCATATAAAATGGGTTCCTCTCGGACACCCACTCGTCTAAACTAACCAGCCTATGCCTTACCCACACTGTGAGGGTGCTTGGATATGGGATTACGGTTCACCCTCTCGGGCTGAACCTCATGTCGACCCACTCCTTAGGCTATCAGTCTAGTAGTTTTGGTTTCGTGACATCCCTCTCAGGAAAGTCGAAAATATATGGGTGATTTTGTATTTGCAACTACAAACCCATTAAATTAAACCACAACCACTAGGTTAAATCAACATCAAAATGCATCTAATCCTATCAGCAAGCAAGACCCAATAATAATATCAAAACATATTTGCTAAATCACACTCCAAGAATGGGTTTTTAACGATGCATCAAGTAATAATCAAATATAATTAAAATTATCAAAAGAAATCAAGTGGTTATAAGATTTTAAACCTTAAATGTAGCCAACGAAGGCAAATAGAGAAGACCCACTTCCAAGATTGGAAGAAGAACTTCATTCTGCAAGCTTCATCAAAACCCTCTCCAAACTTGAGAGAAAATTTAAGAACAAAGTTCCTAAAATAAAATATTAAGTGTATATTGTTTCACTCTCTAAATTTTTATATCTAAATAAAAAGAGTTCAGTATCCATTCGACGTCTTTAGTTATGAATCGTCGAAAGATTCGGCGACTCGCCCTTTCTCTAGTTCGTCGCCGTTTTTCCTTTCCTTTATATCCATGCATGCTGTAAAGTTGGGAGGAATAGCTCTGCTTCGCGAAACGTCGAGTGCTTATTTTCGTCGCCTTATGATTCACTTCCCTCAAGACTCACTTGCTGTAGCAGAAGGCAAAACTTTGTTATATGGCGTATCTCCAAATGTGCTTGGCGATGCGCACTTTGAATATTCATCTCTTTTCTTTCGTTTTGCGCCTAAGTGTCCATGATCCTACCAAATCCTCAAGTACCTGAAACTTATAAATTTTTATCAAATATCGAGGTAAAATACACAATCTAGGATACTATTTACATTTAAATAAGGCCCTAGATGAGTCCAATTTGAGGACTTATCAACATTCTCAACTTAAACTTTTGCTTGTCCTCTAGTAAAACTCAAGTTCAGCAGTTCAAATAGGATGTATCAAATTGTGCTTCACTAGAATCAATCATGAATGTAACTCAAACTACTCATGCATATCTCAATTGCATACTCAAAGATTCAAGTTGTGACACTCCATTACCAAAGATTCTTGAGTTTACTATACTTGCTACTAATGCAAGTTAAAGCTCAATAAAAGTATTTGCATGCCCTCACATAAATAATGATTCCATTTTCGTAATATAGATTTATCAACTTAGGATCACGAATCTGATGCAACGCTCGCCTTCATAAAGAGGAACACAATGCATGTTTTCACCCATAGGTTTGCCCTTATTTTCTAATTGAC
Organism: Solanum peruvianum; assembly: GCA_027705065.1. Classification (NCBI taxonomy): domain Eukaryota; kingdom Viridiplantae; phylum Streptophyta; class Magnoliopsida; order Solanales; family Solanaceae; genus Solanum; species Solanum peruvianum. The sequence goes on from JAKWJD010001755.1 coordinate 7,149,251, forward strand.
CTTCGGTTCGGTTCACTCAAGATCAAAATGGTCTTTCTAAGGCTTGTAACGGGGCTGAGTGCAAAGGCATGGTCATTTGAGCTCAATAACTTTTCTCCAATGATATTTGATTTCCTTAAGCTATCCACTATCTTCCTTTCTTAATTCTTAGTCAAGTGCTTCTAGGTCAACTTTTATTTCCTTCATGGATTGCTTTGAAACCCGATTTCTTTTTATTTCATGTTTTTATTTCACGACTTTTCTTTCTTTTTCTTTTTATTTCTTTTCTCTTTTTTTTCTTATATATAGGGCTTCTATTCTCTGCAATACCATGGGTTAGTGAATTTCTGTTTCACTTATTGACTTCTTCTTTCCCTTCTTACCACACCCCCAACTTAGGATTTTGGCGTATGTTGGCTATTTACTTATATCAAATCTCAAAAAGGATTATAGGTAGTGGATTATATAAGGTTTAGGTTTTATCAAGGTTTTTCCAAGGAAGAGGTAAGGCTCAAAGAGTGTTCAAAAGAGTTTCACACACTCATGGATAGATCACAAAAGAGGTATATGTCAAAGTTGGCTCACACTCTTGAGAATTGCCTAAGATCATGTCAAGATGATACCTTTCTAAATCAATTAGACTAACTGGACAAATTCTAGGTTTATTTCAAAGTAAGATTATCGCACAAGGCAGTGACACTTAAATCAAACAAGACAACACACTTTTGCTAGTGTGCAATGGTTATTGCAAAAGAATCAATTCGATTATTGGCTAATCACAACGAGATGCAAGGAGTTCACATATTGCCTATGTAACTTCATTTGGTCACGTTGTAGCCGCACATTCATGTTTGTCTGATTTAGAGCACTTTTCAGGTCATCGGTATTGATCGAATTCGAGAGTTACATTTGTACAAGAACAACTACTTTCATACACAAGAGGTGGCGAAATTTTAAAAAGTGAATTTTTTTCGGAAGGGTCAAAATTATTATGAAATTAGAACTCAAAAGATAACCATAAGCTCAGACATTTGCGAAAATAATTTTAAAACACAATTTAAACAAACAACTCAAACACATATCAAAACACATAAAATACGCATTAAGAATCAACAAACTTGTCAAAACAACAAGGTAGGCCTCACTCCACCACAAGTACGAGCATTTGTCCTCAAATGCAAACAACTATAAGTCACTAGCTCATAATGAAGTTCAGTCAGTGACCACAGTGAAGTTCGCTAGCCTAAATTGTGTTTCGCCAATGGGTGCACCCATCCACTGAATGAATTAGAATCTTTAGTTCGAGAAGAACTCCTACAGCGATCTCCATCGCTATCACCAACACTGTTGGAGATTCACTAATAAATTCTCTATTTCGCCGATATTTATAGGGTCAAACTTGGGGAACATTTATGGTCAGTTGGCTGCTAGAATATAGTGCACCAAGTGGCTTGGCAATTCGCCAACTAAACATATTATTTCCTGCAATTCCTTAAGGTCACCTTTGGCGCGTCAACCTGCAACATCATCATCATTATTTTTTTTCAATACAAAAATAAAAGGCGCGTCAACCTGCAACATCATCATCGTTATTTTTCCAATACAAAAATAAAAGATAACAAAGGTTTTTGGGTTTCCCCCCAAAAACATGCCTTATTTAACGTCGTGGGTCGACGTAGATCCTGCCTCACTCCATTATGTTGGAGTTAGGCCTAGTATCACTAGGTAACCCCAATTTGTCTTTTGGTGGAGCTGAGGCATGACAAACATCACGAGTTATATTATATGCTGAATTGATCTAGATTGAGACCCGATTAGCTGATTTAGCGCTTCAATACTATCACACTAAATCTTGACGGGAGATTTTTTTGAAAATGATTTGAAGCATGTCCTCAAAATGACTTTTCTCATTTTCTGTAGAACCGTTCCTTGCGTGGGAAGGTATATAATACCGTTTACGATTGTACTGGTTTTTCATCTGAAATATTTTGGTGGTCAAGTCGTTTAGTTGAGATACCAATGTAGCTATTATGAAGTTACTCTCGACTTCTTGATCTGCCTCAAATGACTTGACATCTAATCCTTTTGTCATGCTTAGAGAACCTACACACACAAACACCCCCCCCCCCCTAAAAAAAAAAAATAAAAAAAGCTAAAAGTAAAATTAGTAGAAACTACACTACAAAAAACTAACTATAAGTAAGTACATTTTCATGTGACACTACTCCCTGACAACGACACTATTTTGATGCTTCAATATGTATATCTTTTTATATTTCGTGATAAACGACACAAACCTACAGTTTGAGTGTCTACAAATTGAAGATAGTAAAGTAACCCGACCAAGGGTTAGGGTTGTGTCCGAAGGGAGCGATAGTGAAAGTAGTAGCTACTTAGAATTTTATTTTAGATAGTGAGAGTTTAAGAAATTTTTGAGTATTAAAACAAACCAAGTTTAATTTGTGACACCAGTGTCAAATATAAAAAGGGGTTTTGTCACAAGTAGTAGAATAGCAAAAACAAAGGACAAAACAAGTAACGGAGAAAGTTCTTAGGGTGTGACTGCAATATATGTTGACACAAACTAATGGGTACATGCTTTTGATAGGAAATTCACAAGACAATAGTGGTTAGGCTAAGCTTTAGGTGAAAGTAAGTTCCCTCTCGGGCAACTTACCCAATATAAAATGGGTTCCTCCCGAACACCCACTCATCTAAACTAACCAGCCCACGCCTTACCCACACTGTGACCATTCGATAGAAGGTGCTTGGATATGAGATTGGGGTTCACCCTCTCGGGCAGAACCTCATGTCGACCCACTGCTTAGGCCATCAGTCTAATAGTTTTGGTTTCGTGACCTCCCTCTCAGGATAGCCAAAAATATATGGGTGGTTTTGTATTTGAAATTACAAACCCATTAAATTAAGTCACTACCACTAGGTGAAATCACCATTAAAATGCATCTAATCATATTATCAAGCAAGACCCAACAACACATATTTGCTAAATCACACCCCAAGAATGGGTTTTTGGCGATGCATCAACTAATAATCAAATATACTTAAAATGATAAAGATATCAAGTGGGTATAAGAGATTAAACCTTAAAAGTAGCAAAGGAAGGTAAATAGAGAAGACCCATTTCCAAGACTGGAAGAAAAACTTCTTTCTTCAGCTTCCTCAAAACCCTCTCTAAATTGAGAGAAATTTTAAGAACAAAGTTCCTAAAATAAAATATTAAGTGTATATTGTTTCACTCTCTGAATTTCTATATCTAAATAATAAAAGACTTCAGTATTTGTAGACTTAAGATTTAGTGTTGGTGGATCTATTTAACGTTGTTAGTCATGAATTGCTGAGTGATTGGGCGACTCGTCTAGTGATTCCGTGACTCACCCTTTCTTTGTTTAGTCGCCGTTTGTGACTTGGCTTTATATCCATGCGTGTTGTCACGTGTGGCGGAATAACTTTGCTTCGCAAAACTATTTGATGAAACACAGACTGCTTCTTTTTGTCGACTTTTGATCCACTTCCCTCGGGGCTCACTTGTTGTAACAGAATGCGAAACTCTGTTATACGACATTATCGCCAAATGTGCTTGGCAATGTGCACTTTGAATCTTCAACTATATTTTTCTGTTTTTGCTTACATTTTGTACCTAAGTGTCCATGCTCCTACCAAATCCTCAAATAGTTGAAACTTATAAACTTTTATCATATATCTAGGTAAAATACACAATCGAGGACATTATTTGCATTAAAATAAGGCCCTAGATGAGTCCAATTTGAGGACTCATCAAGTGTTACTATAAAAATCCATATGAAATATGAAGTATGAAATTCTCAAGTTTCCAACATTCTTCATAGTTGTTGCAACAATTTATACAACTAAGACCACACTCTGCAATGTCCAAAAATGGATCAAAACATGGGAGGTGCATACAAGTTATTGATGGCAGAAACATTAAAATAAAGAGTCAGGAGGAACAACAATATTTAACGTGTTTGAATCATAATGATCCTACGTCCATCAAAGAACAACTGCTTAAATATTAACAAAGAAAGGAGAGAGATCCCAAATACATCTAAGAGAATTACTTAACTAATTCTCCACTCTTCTAACGTATTTTTCTATCAGTTTAGTATGATTTCAACAATAAATAATGAACATCCTTTTATAGGTGGCCAAACTTGGGCTCCAAGCACAAAAAAGTACAAAATTTGTCTTCTATAAATTTTAAATTGCTCTACAAATTTAATTCCTAGCCAAGTAAATAGGCACATGAAATGTTCTTCCATTGGGTTTGACCCTACAATGGACCAAACCAATTCTTTTAATCTCCACTTTATTTTGCGTTTTGATCATGCGTATGAATTACTCTAGCCAAAACTTCTAGCTTACTAGGAAATTTTGTCGTAAAAACAAGAAAAATCAAATCTTTGTTGATCACACTAGCTCCGCCAAACAAATTTTCTCCAAGAGTTGCATAATTGATAAATACTCCCGCCACGTTCTTCCAGTGTACAAACTTGGTAAGAAGGACTATCTTGGTCAACATGAGTACAACTTTATCATTTGTGATAACATTTTCGACCTTGATAGCTCTCTCTTCATTGACTACTCAAATGGAATGGAATCTGACATCAATGTTTTTGGTGAGCTCATAATTTTTTTGATTTTTAATCGAATGAACAACACTTTGACTATCACATCTTAGAGTTTATTATAGTTGAATCAAAACCAATTTTTCCATCAAACCTTTCAACCATATAACTTCTTTCACTGCCTCTACTTCTTCCATATATTCTGTCTCTATTGTAGACAACATGATAATTGACTGTAAAGTCAATTTCCAACTAATGCCACTGCCAACAAGAGTAAAAATGTATCTAGTTGTGGACCTTCTTTTTTCAAGATTCCTGGCATAGTCAAAGACTACATAATCAAAAACTAAAATATATTCATTTTTTCAAAAGGTCAAGCCAACATCAGAAGCTACTTTAAGATAACTCAATATCCACTTGACATTTTCCAGATGCCTTTTTCCTGAATTTGTCATGTAATTGCTTACAACACTCACAAATTGAGCAATATATGGACGTGTGCATACCATAACATACCTAATGCTAGCATAAGGAACTTTTGATATATTTTCCACCCCATACAGATATTGAGGCATTTGTAACTCTTAAAGCTTGAAAGAGAAGCTAATGTTGTACTTGCAGGCTTGCTCATATGAATATTGACTCTCTCAAGAACATTGTCTATGTACCTTTTCTGAGAAATATGTACAACACTGTCTTCTCTTGAAATCTTTATTTCAAAGATTTTCCTTGCAGCTCCCAAAATTCATTACTCAATAGTTTCTTCAAAATAGTTTTATCTATGATGTTGTTTGCATCAATAAGAACATCAAAAATATACAACAACAACTAAATCATGGTGTTACCAGGAATCTTCTTGTGATACACACATCTATCAAATGTACTCCTCGAGAATTCATGTATAGTTATGAATGCATTAAACCTCTTGTACCGCTTCTAGGGGATTGCTTCAAACCATACAAGGACTTCTTCAGTTGGCATACAATATCTTCCTTCCCTCGTCTAGGAGATCTTCAAGAAGTTACTATATATTGTCTACTCATCACCATGTAAGAAAATAGTTTTGACTCAACGTGTTGAAGATCCAAACCAAATTGTGCAACGAATGCTAGTATCACACAAATTTAGCTATGTTTGACGACCAGAGATAAAATATCATTGTAGCCAATTCCCTCATTATTAGTGAAACCATTTGCAACCAATCTTGCCTTGAACATGGAATACCCTCTTTCTTACTGTAGACCTATTTCCATCCAACTGTCTGCTTCCCTTTGGATCTTTAATCTCTTTTTATGCAGCTACAAAGGAATATATAATCATATTTGGTTGCTCTATAAGAAATTCTGATTTTTGTATCTACCTTTTGTCCCTTTCCTTTGCAAGTGTGTATGGTTTGTTGACAATAATTTCTTCAAGATATTCATCTTTTGACTTATCAACTTGAGTCTCTCGATTACTTCCTTGGTAAGCTCTATTCGGTAGCTTTACTTGCTCATTATTCTCGTTTCTTGATAACTCCACAATAACTTTACGAGGATCAAGTAATAGAGGATGAATTAAAGGTAATATATCTACTAACTACAAATTTGAGTACATATAACACCAATTTTTACCCTTTTACTCCATCTATATATCCTATGAATGTGGCTTTCTAGACACTGGTTCAATCTTTCCTTCAGTAACATGATAACAAGCTGGACACCCAATTATTTTCAAGAATGAATAGTTAGAGAGTTTTGAACATACTGAATTGCTTTAAAGATTTTTTGATAATAACTTTAATGGGGAAAGAGGGAAGGTTATAATTAATAAAGGTCTCACGTGATATTTTAATTCACATCACCCAAAGAGGAATAAGAATTCATACATGCAGGCATATAATCAAGGAAACCGATAAAATGACATATTGTTGTTGAATACTCTATTTATCCGAACAAGTGGAATATCAAAATAATAGAATAATGAAAATAAATCAGCTGAGATCCCAATGCCTTTCACTGAAGGTAATTCTAGAAAGAGAATAGCAAAATATCACATTCGGCGTTTTATGAATTTTCTAGGAGTGGTGCTAAAATGAGGGACTTTGCTTAGCCTTAACATACCTTTTCAATGAACGCTCAAATGACTGTAATTTCTTCATGAAAATTGTTCCTTATGTTTTACCTTTGAAAACATTATATATACATAGTTGTTACACACCTATAAACAGTTCACAATTGATCTTAAATCGGCAGATTTGCCAAATGGCCTCAACTTGACGAAATGTCCATCGAACTTCATAAAAACAATCATTAAAGAGTCCTTAGATGATTATCTTGGTTAACCAAGTGTAATCTTAAAGAAACACCAACAACTACATATTTATATATTCAAAAACTAGCTTCAAATGCAGCTAATAGAAGGGGAAAATGATTATCACGTGTAGAGATTACATTTCTAGGCACAAGCTACCTTTAATGCTTGAAATCATCAATCACTAAACTTCATCATGCAAGAACTCCATAGGAACCCTCACTTAATCTATATTTATGGTTAGGAAGTGAAATGAAATGTTTTCACGGTTTAAAACGTTGAGTAAGCTGACATACCACATTTTTGGCCCGACCAGGATCCAATCCAGTTTCTACCCGGGCAGTCCATAGTAAAACCCTTACAACTCTTTACTCTAATGTCGGCTTGATATGAGGTTTTATACATTTCAAACTAGACTAGTAGGCCTTTGATTTAATAGGTAATGGTCCTTCCAACTCTTTATATATTTTGAGAAAACATCCGAGACATGTGGCTCAAAGTTAAGAAGATATCACTATAGAAACTTCGATAAATTTTGTCGACCTTAGTTTCACTAATTTTATTGACTTCAACATGTAACAGACGATCCTTGTGCTATTATAATTCCTCCTATCACACTATTCTTAGCATGTTGTACACTCATATGCTTAGCCACAAGGTACGAGACTATTTAAACATTTCAAATGGGCGAAGTTCTACCTGAGCCATTTTTTTGATCTAAAATATTAGTTTAGTTCCTTGATATTACCACCTATTTGCAGTCTTAATGTCAAATATACAATACAAAGTCATATACACCTCATATAACCATGCCACTACACCATATATATTATGCAAGAATAGAAAAAAGGTACAAGATCATTTTATACGTGACCAAACTTGGGCTCCAAGCACAAATAAAAGATATACAAAATATGTCTTCTACAAATTATAGTTTTCTCTAATTTTAATTCCTAATCAACTAAATTGACAAATGAATTTTTCCTCCGTTGGGTTTGACCCCACAATGAACAAAATTAACTCTTTCACAGTAAGTTACTCTGAATATTGATAGTCGAGAATTCAGACTCATTTAGGACTTGTTACTCAATGAATTAGTGTTCTCAATGCATAGTTTATGTTCATAACATATGTTAAATGTGTATGTGTAACCATGAAGGCTTATGAACAAGGCAAGAATATTCCATTACGAAAAGAAGCAAACAAATTGAAAAAAAGCAAGGTTGGAGCTCTTAAAAGACATTCGTCAACTCACCGAGTGAGCTTTTAGCTCGCTAAAGATCTAGAGAATTTGGCTCATGAACTAAACCAACTCGGAGAACTGAAGTGCAAAATGGAGCATCACTGAATTAAACGGTGAGCTCGACCCAAATTGTCTAAAGGAATAGAAAAATAGGAGAGGTAAGTCAAGTCTAAGCGGCGAGAAAAGATCCAAACGACGAGTCACTGAAGCCATTCAATGACATCCATTAGGTTTGCCAACTGTGATGTCCTAAATTCAAAAGTTCAAGCAGACGTTTGTCGATAAAGCCTACACATCGGCGGTTCTCCGAGTCATTCAACGAACCCGACTACTCTTGCCGACTTGGTCTCGAGATAAAATTTTGGGAAGTTTGTAAAAACATATAAATTTGTTTTTGAAGAGAGATAAAAAAGGACTTTCACATTACCAATTATTTTACTAGCAAAAACTTGTTTCTCTTGGATATTTTGAGCTAAGAAATTGAGGTGTGAGGTTTTAGTCTTAGTTTTGGGCGGTGTCCTTATAGAACATATTTTTGGTAACTCGTACTTATTTACTATGATTTGCTAAACCTCATTAACTAGGGGTGTGATTATGTAATCGAATACACAAATTAGCTTGTGGATATTGTTAATTGCTAAATTTTATGTTGTTTTGAAATGAGTTGAATTATTTACTCATGTTTTCATCTATGGATTGAAGTTGCAATTTAAATCTAGTCTTAGCTCTCTAAGTTTGCTTGTGAAAGATGCTCACGGTAGAGTATATAATTAATAGTTGTATTGAATCTTTTTCTTACAATCCATCTTGATAAAGTGAGTCAAATTAAGAAATTGGGATGCTTCACATCATAAGTTTGTTGAGGTTGAAAGGACTTGCTTGAAACATAATAGCTAATTGAATAATGACTTCTGACTGCTACATTTATAATTCATCCTACTCATTGAGATTCAGCGACTGAAATCAATTGCTCATTACCCATTAAGCGAAATTAGTATTCGATTTCTCACACACTCCTAAGATCTCCTCTCTACTTGTCTGAAACTCGCATTATTAGTCTTAGTTAACAATAACTTACTAAATCCTTTTAATATTGATAATCTTAAATTATTGATTTACATTATGTTGCATTTTATTATTTATTTCCATTCTATAGGAAGTTAGAACATTTTCATACTTCGTATTTGAATTCTTTTTCAAACAATTCCTTATGAGATCGACCCTAACTTATCGTTGGGTTTATACTTGTTGACGACTATCTATGCTTTGAATCATAAGAGTTGTAGTTGACTGTTATCAAAGATCAACTTTTGTGAGTGTAAAAACTCTCCATTACGAGGAATCTTCCAACTCTACCTTGCTCTTCTTATTTTATTACTTATTTTTCTATCTTTGTTGTTTAAGGAGTGTTCGAAATCAATTATGGATTAGAACTAGAAGGCAACAACAGAAAACTAATAGGGATACATAGGAAATACAACATATCAAAGTTTGGTTATACAAAAAGTGTGAATTTGCCCATTTTCTAGTGCAGACTTTAACAATAGAGGACTGTTGTTAACATTTTTTAATATTAATAGATCATGACCTAAGAATTGAAATAGAACCAATCCCAAAAAAGAAACAAAAACAAAGTAGTTTAGACAAATTCAGATACCCACAAATAATAATAAAAAAATTCTACAAGAAAGTATAAAAAACAAAATACAATTGAAATTTAACAAAAGTCTTATGAAAAATTTTTAAATAAAAAAACAAGAACACAATAACTAAAGAAACTTTTTTTTCAATACTGATAAAGAGATTAAATCATAGAATAATCGTACGCAAGAATTCACCAAATTTTGTGAAAAGAGACTAAATAAAAAAGAAACAAAAACAAAGTAGTTTTAGACAAATTCAGATACCCACAAATCAACAAAAAAAACGCTTTTTCTACAAGAAAGTATCAAAAAAAATACAATTGAAATTTTACAAAAGTCTAATGAAGAATTTTTAAATAAAAAACAAGAACACAATAATTAAAGAAACTTTTTTTTCAATACTAATAAAGAGATTAAATCATAAAATAATCATACGCAAGAAGTCACCAAATTTTGTGAAAAGAGACTAAATCAAAAAGAAAATTCACCAGAGATGACTTCAAGAACAACGAAAGAGAAAATCTAGCTTCAGTTTTTGGAAAAATTAAAGAGGCACAACTTAACTTCGTTGAAATAGAAAATAAAAATTGGGAAACATTGTTGCATAAAAAAGAGATTCCATTTATTAGTTAGTGATAGAAGTAGTTAAAGTTAGTTAGTAACTAAATTAATTAGAATGAATTGAATCCATTTCAGTTACAATTTCAATTCTATATAAAATGTAATACAATTCTATACATGATATAAAATACACAGAATATTCTTTATCTTTCTAATCTCTCTTGCTATTCTTCTTCTTCTTTCACTATATTCGATCCTCGAATTCATTGCGAATTCCTGCAATCGAGTAACATTGGTATCAGAGCTACTCTATCCTTGGATTTTTAATGGCGAAAGGAACAAGATCTTCTGATAATTCTGACACGACCCAAAACCGGGACGCGACTGGCACCCACATTCTCCCTCCTATGTGAGCGAACCAACCAATCTAAACTTAACATTTTAATACAATATCAACAAAAGAAATGCGGAAGACTTATACTCATTAATAAAAACAACTCAAACTATTATTATTATCCCCAAAATCTGGAAGTCATCATCACAAGAACATCTATCTCAATTTACTAATCTAAGAATGTCTAAAAAAACTAAAAACAAGTAAAAACTAGTCCATGCCGGAAGTTTCAGGCATCAAGACTTGAAGAAGAAGATCCAGTCCAAGCTAGACGCATTAGCTCACCCTGAATTTCCGATGGAGTGAAGACTGGCTTGATCTACTGCTGAGTCGAAGTTGACGGAACGTTTGCTGCATTACACAAATACAAAAGGAAAACATAAAAGTAGGGGGTCAGTACAACCACACGTACTGAGTAGATATCATCGGCTAACTCAAAATAGGGAACAATATATATCAATAATAATGTAAATCAACTACAATACTCAACATGTAGCAACAGCAATACTTTATCATTAACAATTTCCATCAAGTTCACACATGAGGACTCAAGCCTCAATACCATACTTATTTGGAATAAGTTCATTAGATTGAGTATATTCATTATCTCTCAAGATTCATTATCTTTTCTTCCTCTGTGTCGGTACGTGACACTCCGCTCCTCTAATTCTATCCTGGTGTCGGAACGTGACACTCCGATCCTCATATTCATTCTATCCTGGTACAGGAACGTGGCACCCGATCCATATTCTATCCTGGTGTCGGAACGTGA
>JAKWJD010001755.1:7160838-7257708 GCA_027705065.1 Solanum peruvianum
ACCTTTGGAACATAATGCCAAGTGATAATGGATAATATCAGATTAGTTTAAAATATATGTACATAAATAATATAGTTTTACAAAATAATATGTATTAATGTGCATCAATAGACTACAATTGACTTTTTCTACCAATATATTTATCAATCTCATTGTTTTTGGCCTTATAATTTGTCATATACCTATAAAATTGATACTATAATCTAAAATTCAGACCAAACCCATGTAAATAATTAGTAATAACAATTACTAAAAGTTGAAACATAAAGTAATCAAAGAAAGAAACTTGAAAAAGGAACTTACTGTAATGACAAGATGGTCTTGAATAAAAATGCAGCATTACTTTTACAAATCTACATATGGTGACCCTTCATCTTCTATAAAAACTCTTAGTTTTTTTCCTTTATTAAAGCAATAAAGATTCAAACTTCATAAAAGTGAAAGAAAAACTCTTACCTTCTCCCTTTATTGAAGCTATAGAAGTTCAAACTTCGTAAAAAGTGAAAGATGGACTCTTCGTGTATATATATATGTATGTTAATGAAATTAATGTGTATAATATTTTTTCATAAATATAAAATAATAATGTTGAATATAATATTATAATTAATGAATATTTACATTTTTATCCACAAATATTATTACTTTCTAAGGACATTTTCATAATTCAATTTTTAACTTGAGTGATTCCCACATATAATAATATATGATATGATATATGATATAATATATGATGATATGATATGATATGCTTGAGAATTTGGGGGTTTTCCAGGTAAAGTTAAAGTTTGATAAAATTGAGGATTTAAGGTCGATTTCAACTCAATTTTTGATGAAAATTCAGATTTGAACTTCCTAAGATTGTGTAAGATATTTTCAAGAAATAACTCAGATTAGAGCCGAGGTTTCGGACCCGAGTAATGAAGATTTTTCTCATGAACATGTGTTTTAAGTAAATTAGAATTTTGAGTATGATTTCCACTTAATTTTTGATGTGATATTTTTTATTGAGTTTCAAAACCTTTAATTGGTTAAATTTATTTTGTACAAATTTCTGAATTTAATCCTAGTTTTTAGGAATGGGTTTTAGGGCCAATTTGGCTTGGTTTCTAAAATCATCGATACGGATATTATTGGTTATATATTTTTATTGTGATACCATTTTGTTTAGATTTTGGTGATTTGAAGACCAATCAAAAAGGGAAAACTCAACTGCCAGGTTGAATGATCATTTGTTTGAGGCAAGTGGCATCCTGACCCTTTGTCACGCATATAAAATCTAGTACTCTTTATTGTGTGCGTTGGGGAGTAAAGAGAATTGGTGACATACTTGATATTCGTGGCCACTTGTTCATATTAGTTGATATTAATGATGAAAAAAGGAAAAAAAAGCAACTTTGATAAGCAATTTTAAATATAAATGCAACATGATCAAACAATGATTTTGTCGTGGAAACCATCTTTATTGTAGAGAAGGAAAAACCGCGCCAAAACTTCACCAACTTCAATAAGCAATTGTAGATTACAACCCATTAATCAAAGGGACTAACTCTAGTAACTTAACTCTTCAAAGATTAACTGTAATTGAAAACTCTACTCTTTAAGAAGTCGAACCCGCTTCTTGTTATAATTCTCTCTAACTCACTCTCTCGCTTTGAACAATAACTCCTAAACACTGATTCAAAGATGAACCAATGCAAACTAAACTTCAGAAAGAAATCCTAACTCTAGTTATTCTTTTTTTCCCCTTTTTGATCTCTGAAGTCGCTCCGCCTTTTTGTGGGAAAATATCTCTTGATTTGTAATTACAAAAGCCCATCTTCTTTTCTTTAACTTTGTATTTTATAGAAATGGATTAAACCTTGGTAAAATCCTACACGGAAGGAAAGCAATTATATATTATTCTTAGAAATATAGTCCTTTTCCTCATAGAATTTGTTAGTCTCTTTCCTTTTCCGCATGGAAATCATTTGCCATTTTATTTTTCCTTGTTTGTAAAGGATTATTGTTTAAAATGGCATCGAAGTATCTTGAGTTGGGACTTGTTGTGGAGTTGGGTTCTGAAGGCTAGCAGACAAAATTCCCCCAAATGTGTACTACGAAAGGTAGTGTAAGATCTGGTAACTTAACTAACTAAGAATACGCTAAGAAACCAAGAATAATCAATTTTGGGGATAAGTAGGGAAATCAGGAAATTTTCAGCTTTAAAAAGTGAGTTTTGGTCATTTTCAAATGGCCATAACTTCCATGTTAAGAAGAGTTTTGATGAGTTATTTATATGGATGAAAATCCCTTGGGAAGATCTTTCCAACTCCGCCGAGTTTTCAAAAATCCGATGTCGTATGAAGGTTATATGTCTTTTGTAAGTTGGACTGTTGGAATGAGGAAAATCCAATCCAGATTTTAGTTAGGGTAAAATTGTCTTTTCACCCTAGTATTTTCTAATTCGTCTAAGGTCATATAAGGGGTAAAACCAAGCCCCAAATCAGTTTTACAAAAAATCTAGAATGCTTAGGGCTTGGGAGAAAAGAGAAAAGAAGAGGAAGATCAAGAATTGTCCAAGAAACACCAAGATCGTTGCATGAATTTCGTTGGGGGTGATCCATATCGAAGTATTGAGATCTTTCTGTGTGGGTTCTTCCACCCACACCTCAATTTGATTCAATTCATCAAGTTAGACTAGATTGGATGATGAACATTGATATTTTGATGAACAATTATCGAATTCTTGATTGAATGGTCTGTAGTATGTTCTTGTTGAGTTGATTCGTATTTTCAGGCTGTTTTAGGAGTCTAAAATATTGGGTAATGAATTATTTAGTGATGCCAAGTGTTTGGAGAAAGATCCATGGAGTTTAGAAGGTTTAGAGTTGAAAATCGGAGAAGAAAAGTCGGAAATCCCCTCAGACTGCCCCTGAGGGTTGCGCCTTCTAGAGCCCCTCAAGGCAAGCTCTGTCTGACAGGCCTTGGCGTGGAGCGCCAGCTAGAGAGCCTCATTACATCAGTCTCTGGCGTTCCGCGCCTCTCAGATCGCCAAGGTCACCTGGAGACCCCATTCTTCCCCTATCTTTCCGTACTAGTTCCTAAGTAATGTACCTATCATTTCTAGTTGATTCCAACACTCCAAAGTACATCTAAACATCATGACATCATCCATAAACATGATATATTCATCTTTGAATCTATAATTCAATTCAAGGAAAGCTAAGAAGAAGTTAAAAGTGTTGACACCCAATTTTGACCCTCCACGATTTGATTAAATTTTAAAAGCTTCTTAGATCTTAAACAAATGAAAATAATTGATTTTATCTATAAAAAAAAATCTATCTTTCCCACATCATTTCTCAAACAATTTTTCAATTTTGCAATAGTCCCAACGGTATTTTATCCTCTTTGAGGATTTTTGGGTTTCTATATAAACCCACTTCATTCAATATTTTAAGGGGATGGGGAGGGAAGACAAAGAATACTCATAAAATTTTGAGAATTCTTGATTCCCATAGTTCAAAAATTTTAAAGTGTTTTTGTGGTTTTTCGAGTTGAGGAGGCGGAGTCGTCTCCTTAAAACTCGTAGTTCCGGTTTGCTGCCCAGAACCAGGTAAATTTTTTTTCTTAGCCTTATTTTATTTAATTCCTAGCTCTTTTATGCTTTCTGTTTATTATATATGCTTAGCTTTGTTTTAGTAGTCATGTGTTAGACTTTAGTTTGATCTTTTAGTAGTTAATAATGTTTATTTTGTTCCTACTGTTTTACTTATTTTCCGAGATGTTTTTCCAATAATCTCCCAATTTCATGTCTTTGTTTCTTCATGTTTCACTCATGTGTTTCTTGACTAAAATGTAGGCTTTCTAGTTAGTAATAAATTAGGATTTATTGAGCTAGTTTTTCTTTATATACAAATATCCGATTATTAGCCTTGAACATAGGAATTGTCTTTTTTTTTGTATAAATCGCGTCAGTTGCTGGTAATGCTTTATCATTTCGTATTAATGAGGCTGGTTCTTTGTTAATGTTCATGTACCTTTAAAATTACTTGTTGTTCTTTTACTGAGAATACATATTTGTATTGTTACTTATCAATGCTCTGTTATAATACACTTCCGTAGTGCATATCTTAAGATATTTAACTCAATGCATAGCAATTTGTCTCTCATCTTAGGAGTGGGTTTAATCTTTGTGATTGAATTTTCGATATTATGTGTCTATTTGATTTGTGTGATTAAAGTTGTGGGGTTTGGTAAATCCATGTTTATCTTCTTTTGAAAATTCCATGCCTATTTGAAGTGGTTCACCTCTAAGATTTGACATATTATTGTCACTAAGCTAGATGATTTGATTATTCTTTTCATCCAAATAACTTGCAGAATATTTCTGAAATTTGTTTAATTAGTTGCTAATTTTTATTTCATTCTGTGCATGTATCTCTATCTTATTTGAGTCCATTCGGACTCCCTTCTCTTTCATTATTCCTCTTATTGAGTTGATGTTCTTTGGAGTTGTGAAAGGGAGTCATGTTATTGGGTTAAACACCCAAAAATCAGCAGCAACAATACTTTCAAAGAGCTAAAACGGAGAGCAAAATTGGGTCCACTTTTGCAGCAGTTTCAGCAGTCCCCTAAGGGCTGGAAATTGCACTTTTTATTGGCTTAAAAGTTCGGAAATTGCACCAGCAGCAGCAATTTGCAGCAGCCAGATAAAGGCTGAAAGTTTGGGCGAAAATCCTAGTTTTCCCTCATCTTATTTATTATCGTGTTGTTTAGTTTAGTTTCTCTTTATCTCTTATTATTGTGTATTGTGTTCGTTAATTTATTATTTATTTATTTATTGTTATTAACTTAGATGAATCTTTGGGAGGTTTTCAAATGGTTATTCTATTTCGTTAATTGTCTACTTTAAATTTTCGAAACTTATTTTATTTTTGTTAAATAGCTTAAGCTTATTAGAATATCTTGAGAACTTTTTATGTTCTTTCATAGTTATTAAAAAGCTTTGAATCAATGTTTACGAGTTTGAACTAACTGTTTAGTTTAAATTTTTGAATAGGATAAAATTTTTAAGTTTCTTAAACTAAATTAGTATTTAATTTAACTTATATTTTGGTATGAATGACTTGAGAATCTTTAATATCCTTTCATAGTTGTTGCACAAAGTCTTGTAATCCTTGTTTATGTGTTGAATTATTTGTATGATTCAAAATATGACTCTGGATAAAAGTTTTAAGTCTTAGGATTATTTTTGAGATCTTGCCAAAAATATCAAGAGATTATTATCTAAGTTTTCAACAAGAATTTTTTTTTTGAGTAGTTTGAAATAAATAAATAACATTTTTTTTAACTATTCACATTTTTTTTCTTAAAATTGGCCAATTTTAAAATTCGTCGGTCAACCGCGTGTTAGCAGATTCTCTAAGGTGCCTAAATCCTTCCTTAGTGAATTATTTGAACCCTTACCCGAAACTCTTATTTATGTTTTCTTTTAAACTTCATTTTGTTTTTTTTAAAAAATAGATGGTTTTCTTAATTTTTCCTAAAAGATTAAGTGGCGACTTCCTAAAATTAAACATTTCCCAAAATTGGCCAAAGTTGCGAAATCGGCTTCGAAACCCTTTAGTTTTCGTAATCGGGTCGTAACAGAATGGCGACTCCGCTGGGGATTCATCTAGGTTCTAACCAAAAGGATTTTATTGTTTGGCTAATTATTATTGAATTAACTGTTATTTGATGCAATATTGTATTTAAATTTTGTTTGTTAATTGTTTGTTTGCATTCATGACATATCATAAAATTTTATCAAACAACATTTATTTCATTTCCACTAAAAGGATGATTATGCGGGTTCGCAGTCGTTCGATAACCAAATTTTCTCGGGACACCCTGACGAGTGTAGTTGGCTACTTGATAGTCAACGATCGTTAACTGTCCTAGCCCAAGTAGTCCGCTTGGGTTACCCTTTCCACTTCAAATACAACCCACTCTTAGTCAAACTAGGATAGAGCAAAACCCTTTTTAGGTGCATTAATTTAAGATAATCCAATACCAAGGTGTATTGGATCCATTAGAAGGCCACCTTGAGTCTAATTGACCGCCGGTCAATATAAGACGATCATCCAATTATTTGTCAAATTTGAAGGATACGTATGTTGATTTGTAAGTACCACTGTCCTTTTGGGTTGGGTTTTTTATTTTTTATTTTTATTTTATTAGGTAGTTTCTTTGTTTAAGTCAAGTGAAGATACTCCTCATCAAGAAGTAATTCAAAAACATCAAGAAGTTCGGGAATGAAGGTTCATATGGAAGTTTAACTTAGTTATCATTGTACCCCTACGTGGGACTAATATTTATTTCTCTTTCCTCTATTGTGTATCCCTATTTATTTTATTTATAAGTTTTGTATAAATATTTTTGGGCAATGGAACGATTTACAAATGATATACATATCCTTCAAAACGTTAGGCTTACCTTTGGCTTAAAAGGTCATATGTATGTTAGGAGGCGTTATATATTGTTTGTCTTAATTGTTACAAATTTTGTTTTATTTGTGCTTGTTTGACCTATGTGTTTATATACATATGTTTTTGCTTTAAGCATAATTGGTCCATTATTTTACTCCAATGTTTTAGAACATCAATCCAATTTTCAAACCTTCCAAAATACTATAACTCCATTACCAAAATACGTTCAAAATTACTCCAGAATTTTAAAAAAAATTATTAGGTCATCATTCAAATTCACGTTGACCTCGTTATTTCTTGAAAATTATTTTCCACACCTACTAGCCGGCGTTACCAAACATTCCTTCAATTTCAAGCAAATATCAAGACATTTTTGTTTCTACGAAAGAGATTTCCAATTGAACCAAACCCTTTTTTTTTCGTTTAAATTTCAGTTCACAATAAACAATTTTTTCCATTTGATCATTTTCTAGAAACTCATCTTCATCGAATTTTGGACTAGTTTGTTTAAAACAAAACACATGTTATTTGTTTTATGTGTTACTTTGGTTGATTATTATGATTAATGGACTAACTTTCTTACTTTTGAGTTGTTTCAGAAGGAGAGACTGATTTGTGTTGGTAATCAAACTTGCTCACTTGACCAAAGTATCCGCTGGCAGAACATTCATATTTTACACGGTCTAAGGTCAAGGGAATCTGTACAGACTCTTCATTTCTTAATTGGACTACTAAAAGGACTTGTTCAAAAATGGATCCCACTATTCACACTGTTGCTTTGTCCGAAATGATCCCTACTCCATCGATCGCGGCCGATCCTAGTGCCTCGGTAGCAGCGGAATCCCCTATGGAGGTCATTGCTCGTCTAGAGCGACAAATTGGCACGCTGAATCTCCTGGTAGCTCAATACCAAGCTGCTTCTCCGAATAAACCATCTGATGCTCGCGAAAGGGGGCCCATGCCACCTGTATATTCTACTCCGAGTAAGTTTCATCAAGGAGATCACTTTGCCACCTTTCAACAAACTCAAAGTGCCTCACTCACTAATTCAACTCAGGATACTCCTCTTGTATACACATTTGCTCCCCCAAAAGCTCCAACGGTAACACATCACACTACACCAGTGTACACTTATGTCACTGCTCCACCCGTTACCAAGGCTCCAGAGTTTCATCGCCCAGATGTTAATCACTATATTGAAATTGAGGGGGACGGAAAATCAATTGATGCTGAAATGATGAATAAGAAGATGAAAAGTTTGGAGGATGTATGAGAGGTCTTCGTGGGTTCGATAGTAGCCAAGGTGTTTGATACGAAGAACTGTGCACATTTCCTGAGGTTGAGTTGCCACCCGGTTACAAGATTCCAAAGTTCGAGAAGTTTAGTGGATCAAGAAATCCATTCTTTCACTTGAAAATTTACTGTGAAAAGTTGATTGGCGTTGGAAAAAACGAAGGGATAAGAATCAAGTTATTCAATCAAATCCTAACTGGAAAAGCATTGGAGTGGTACTCTAAGCAAGATGTGACCAAATGGCGTACTTGGGATGATCTGGCGAATGCTTTTGTGGATCACTACAAGTTTCATGTTGAAATTGCTCCTGATAGAATTTCTATTACCAAGCTGAAACCCAAGTCGATTGAATGCTTTCGAGAATATGCCATTCGTTGGAGAGAAGAAGCTGCCAGAGTGCACCCACCTATGGAGGAATCGGAAATGATCACTTACATCATTCAAGCTCAAGAATCGGAATACTATGAGCGAATGGTGACTATGGGTGGAAAGACATTTGCTGAAGTTATTAAGGCTGGAGAAATGATCGAAGACGGTCTCAAAACTCGCAGAATAAGGAGTTACGCCTCATCTCAATTTGCTAATAGAACCTATCAAACTGGTCTTTTTGGAAAGAAAAAGGATAAAGAAGTTATGATGATAACGACCCGAGGAGCTGCATCATATAACCTTCAACCACCTCCAGGCTATCCTAATTCACAATACTATGTTTGCAACAATCAAGCAACATTTCGTTCTCCACGACCAATGCAAAATCCCTGAAACAATGCACCTCATCCTAATTATGAGAAAAAACCTGCTAGAGTCTTCACTCAATTGAGCGAGACAAGGAGTCAACTTTTTGAGAGATTGAAAGAGGCGGGAATACTTCATCTAGTGGAATCCAAGACTGTGAATACTTCAGCCGAGTGGTATGACCCAAGTAAGCGTTGTGCTTATCATTCAGGGCTTGTTGGTCATGATACCGAAAAGTGTATCACTCTCAAACACAAAATCAAGATCTAATTGACAATGAGGTGGTAAAACTCGCTCAAGCTCCATCGAATGTGAATACCAATCCGTTACCCAAGCATAAGAAGTAGTGGTTGACATGACCAGTTGCAAAGAAGAAGCAAGTTTCCTGAAGGTCGCACTTTTGGCAGCTTTCAGTCTTGCATTTAGAGTTTGTTATTTTATTTCTCTATGATCGCACTTTCATCGCTTTATTACTTTGTAATCGTTTGTTTGGTTTAGATTTTCCCTTTTAAGCATCTTTCACTTGTAATGAACTAAGTCTGACCTGAATTCTCAAGAATGATATACGTAGGCGGCCTATGTCGGCTTCAGTCACCCCTTTATCCCTTTTATTGTTTTCTTATTATTCGAACTACGTTTGACCTGAATTCTCAAGAATGAGATACGTAGGCGGCCTATGTTGGCCTCGGTCATTTTCTTAGTTAAATTTCTTCTAGTCCTGTTAATCCTCAAGAGTTCGAACTACGTTTGACCTGATTCCTGCTCAACGGGATACGTAGGCGCCGCACCGGCTCGGTTATGTTCCCCGTTAGTTTTTCATTTCTCTTTATAATGAAAACTGGGGCAGATTTTGAGAGGATCTCAAAATTCATCAGGAAGAGAAGTTTATTTAGTCCAGAATCAAGGATCACTTCAGAGTTGCAACTGGGGCAAAATTTTTTAGATTCACTCAAAAATTCAGCTGAAAACTACAGAAAGTTTGAAATTTATGTTATGTTTTAAACCGGGGTAGAATTTTTGAGGAAGTCCTCAAAAATTCCATCAAGTGGCATTTCAAGACCAAACAAGTTTGTAATCCAGAAGGCAAAAGAGCATCACGATGGCAAGACAAAGCCAACACGAATCAGTCTCTCGAAACTAAGAATTTTTCTTTGGATGCAGGAATTATAAAGTTACAACACAACATTAGACCCATAGTGGCCTCATCATGACTCAGATGATTTCTACTGTTGCTCATCTTTTAAAATTTTCATTTCAATTCACTGTGACTTACACATTTTATATTTTTACCAGATGGGAAGCTTGGCGCAAGGGTGATGATCATAAAGCGTTATTCATACCAATATAAGCTGAAAAAACATCATTTGAGAACTTATCTTTTACTTTGATAATTTTTGCTACTAATTACATCTGAGCTTTGCAGGTGTCGTCAAAGTTGGAGTCGAAATTTCAAGAGATCCTTTCAATTTTTAAAAGATCTGCCCAGACATTCACCAGACAAAGGACACACACTAGTACTTATCCAAGAATTTTATTATGAAGGATTCCTGACACCAAGGAACCAATCCAAACTGATTTTATCCTCTATTTTATCTGAAGAGTTTTCTTTCTTCATTTTTAAAATCTCTCATCATTTTTAAAGGCAATTTTTTTTCATTCTTTAAAAAAAATTCTTTTAAGTTTTAGGTTCGAGCTACGTCAGACCTGATTTCTTGTTCCAACGAGATACGTCGGCAATCCTATATAAGGATTCAGTCTTCCTAATGTTTCAAATTACAGTCCCCAGAGAAAACTGGGGCATGTTTTTGATTTATTCATTCTTGTGTCTTACAATTTATTTCAATTAAGTATCCTTGGACTGGAAACAAAGGCAACTTTTGAAATAGTTCAAAATTATCCAAATTTTCGTTCAACTTCAAGTTTCAAAGGTGACCTTTATCAACCCATTCTTCTCTTTACATGAAACTCCAGATTCAAAGTAGGGACACATCTCGCATGAGATCCCTAGTTTGTCTTTAAAGTCTCCTTTCAAAAGTTAAAAGTTATCGATTTGTTCTTCCAGAATCTCGCATTCTCTATGGATGCCAGATTGTCGTGACTCATTCAAAAATCCTGATATTTATTAATTTTCCTGTTCTTGTCTAACAAAATTTTCATGAGCGCAGCGACGACAGAGTTGTAATCACATCTAAAGAAATTACCAACTTCACAAACTACAAAAGTTGCTTAGATTACTCTGTTACAACTTGATTCTCTTATTTTGGAGCGTCACTTCCTTCAACGTGACACATTATTTATTATTGGAGCGTCACTTCGTTCAACGTGACACATTAAATTACTATTGGAGCGTCACTTCCTTCAACCTGACATGTTCAATTATTATTGGAGAGTCACTTCCCTCAAAAGTGACACGTTAAATTATTATTGGAGAGTCACTTCCTTCAATGTGACACGTTAAATTACTATTGGAGCGTCACTTCCTTCAACGTGACACATTAATTATTATTGGAGAGTCACTTCCTTCAACGTGACACGTTATATAATATTATTGAATCACCACATAGTTCGAACTGACATACTATTTTGAACTGTCACCTCCTTCAAGAGAATTACACCTGAAAATTGGACCGTCATCTCCTTCAGTATGACATGTTATACCAAGACGCTGCATAACGTGGAACTTTTTCTTAGCAGTGAACTGGGGCATAGTCCAAAGAGGAATATCAAACTCTTAGGACGCGAGTTGAGGAACGACTTCCACCACAATCAAACCACACCCCTGTCCTAAGGCATGTGGGTATTTTCTTGGGTTTATTAGTTTCAGTTTCGCCTTCAGTGAAAATTTGAACTCTCACCCAAGGCAATTTTTTTAAATTCGGGTGACAATACACCTAGAGATCCGGAAATTATGTCCATGTAAATTCTTACCTATGGGTGCGAAGGGCCCCGCATTCACAGTTGAGATGGTTGCAAGCCTCTTTTCCAAGCTCAATTATTTTGTCACTTATCCTTAAGCTAAAGGTTAAATCCGCATAAGAGATTTCCTTTTCAACCGATTGAGTCAAACTACAAGCAGTCTGATTCCCTAAATTTAGGGATATGTAGGAGGGCTCAATGTTGAAAACTCGACTGTACTCCAATTATTTTGTCATTACTTTTTTCTCAAGCTTTTCGACTTCTCCATACTTCGACATCGAAATAGCTTTTGCATTTCTTTGAAAATCGTGCGTCAAATCAAGCGTATCGAACTACAAGTGGCCTGAATTCTCATATAGCCTGAGATATTGTAGGAAACCCACTTTCGGGGCTGGGCCACAATTCCTTAAGTCCGTACCAAAAGCTCTTTTTCTAAAAGGTGAAAATGTAGTTGGTCAAAATTGGATATGTCAATTTCATTTGCCTCGGATTTCTTTCATCAATCTGGGTCAAACGAGGGGCAGCAGTTGACACCCAATTTTGACCCTCCACGATTTGATTAAATTCTAAAAGCTTCTTAGATCTTAAACAAATGAAAATAATTGATTGTAACTATAAAAAAAATAAAAAAAATCTGCCTTTCCCACATCATTTCTCAAACAATTTTTCAATTTTGCAATAGTCCCACATCGATATTTTATCCTTTTTGAGGATTTTTGGGTTTTTATATAAACCCACTTCATTCAATATTTTAAGTGGATGGGGAGGGAAGACAAAGAATACTCATAAAATTTTGAGAATTCTTGATTCCCATAGTTCAAAAATTTTAAAGTGTTTTTGTGGTTTTTCGAGTTGAGGAGGTGGAGTCGTCTCCTTCAAACTCGTAGTTCCGCTTTGCTGCCCAGAACCAGGTAAATTTTTTTTCTTAGCCTTGTTTTATTTAATTCCTAGATCTTTTATGCTTTCTGTTTATTATATATGCTTAGCTTTGTTTTAGTAGTTATGTGTTAGACTTTGGTTTCATCTTTTAGTAGTTAATAATGTTTATTTTGTTCCTACTGTTTTACTTATTTTCCGAGATGTTTTTCCAATAATCTCCCAATTTCATGTCTTTGTTTCTTCATGTTTCACTCATCTGTTTCTTGACTAAAATGTAGGCTTTCTAGTTAGTAATAAATTAGGATTTATTGAGCTAGTTTTTCTTTATATACAAATATCCGATTATAGCCTTGAACATAGGAATTGTCTTTTTTTTTTATAAATCGCGTTAGTTGCTGCTAATGCTTTATCATTTCGTATTAATGAGGATGGTTCTTTGTTAATGTTCATGTACCTTTAAAATTACTAGTTGTTCTTTTACTGAGAATACATATTTGTACTGTTACTTATCAATGCTCTGTTATAATACACTTCCGTAGTGCATATCTTAAGATATTTAACTTAATGCATAGCAATTTGTCTCTCATTTTAGGAGTGGGTTTAATCTTTGTGATTGAATTTTAGATATTATGTGTCTATTTGATTTGTGTGATTAAAGTTGTGGGGTTTGGTATATCCATGTTTATCTTCCTTTGAAAATTCCATGCCCATTTGAAGTGGTTCAACTATGAGATTTGACATACTTTTGTCACTAAGCTAGATGATTTGGATATTTCTGAAAATTCTTCAATCAGTTGCTAATTTTTATTTCATTCTGTGCATGTACCTCTATCTTATTTGAGTCCATTCGGACTCCCTTCTCTTTCATTATTCCTCTTCTTGAGTTGATCTTCTTTGGAGTTGTGAAAGGGAGTCATGTTATTGGGTTAAACACCCGAAAATCAGCAGCAACAACACTTCCAAAGAGCTAAAACGGAGAGCAAAATTGGGTCCATTTTTGCAGCAGTTTCAGCAGTCCCCTATGGGCTGGAAATTGCACTTTTTGGCTTAAAAGTTCGAAAATTGCACCAGCAGCAGCAATTTGCTGCAGCCAAATAAAGGCTGAAAGTTTGGGCGAAAATCGTAGTTTTTCCTCATCTTATTTATTATCGTGTTGTTTAGTTTAGTTTCTCTTTATCTCTTATTATTGTGTATTATGTTCGTTAATTATTTATTTATTTATTTATTGTTATTAACTTAGATGAATCCTTGAGAGGTTTTCAAATGGTTATTCTATTTCGTTAATTGTCTACTTTAAATTTTCGAAACTTATTTTTTTTTGTTAAATAGCTTAAGCTTATTAGAATATCTTGAGAACTTTTTATGTTCTTTCATAGTTATTAAAAATCTGTGAATCCATATTTACGAGTTTGAACTAACTGTTTAGTTCAAATTTTTGAATAGGATAAAATTTTTAGGTTTCTTAAACTAAATTAGTATTTAATTTAACTTATAACTTGGTATGAATGACTTGAGGATCTTTAATATCCTTTCATAGTTGTTGCACAAAGTCTTGTAATCCATGTTTATGTGTTGAATTATTTGTATGATTCAAAATATGACTATGGCTAAAATTTTTAAGTCTTAGGATTATTTTTGAGATCTTGCAAAATATCAAGAGATTATTA
Organism: Solanum peruvianum; assembly: GCA_027705065.1. Taxonomy (NCBI): domain Eukaryota; kingdom Viridiplantae; phylum Streptophyta; class Magnoliopsida; order Solanales; family Solanaceae; genus Solanum; species Solanum peruvianum. The sequence goes on from JAKWJD010001755.1 coordinate 7,174,781, forward strand.
TCTAAGTTTTCAACAAGAATTTTTTTTTGAGTAGTTTGAAATAAATAAATAAATAAGATTTTTTTTAAGTATTCACGTTTTTTTCCTTAAAATTAGCCTATTTTAAAATCCGTCGGTCAACCGCGTGTTAGCGGATTCTCTAAGGTGCCTAAATCCTTCCTTAGAGAATTATTTGAACCCTTACCCAAAACTCTGATTTTATGTTTTCTTTTAAACTTCATTTTGTTTAAAAAAAAATAAATGGTTTTCTTAATTTTTCCTAAAAGATTAAGTTGCGACTTTCTAAAATTAAACATTTCCCAAAATTGGCCAAAGTTGCGAAATCGGCTTCGAAACCCTTTAGTTTTCGAAATCGGGTTGGAACAAAAAGTTAAGTCTTTGATTTAAGGAGAAAGTCAAGTGAGTTCTTAAAGTAACCAAGAGTCTTTAACAAAACATTTTAAACTTTGTTTTAAGGCTCAAGCTACATGTTAAGCAAGAGTAAATAGTTGAGTTCATTTTCAAATTTATAAGGGTACTAAGTAATCCCTATGATCTTACAAATGTTTTCACGTTAAACAAGTAAAAAACCTTCGGGCTAGTTTTCTGACAGAGATAACAGCTTTATGAAATGAAGCAAGCAGGGAAACTATGATTTCCAAGAGAGCCATGAAATCTAAGTTTTGAGAAGTAATCTCAAATCACAGAATCAGTATATTTTAAAAAGATAAATGCGAGTATATATATTTTTGGGAGTAGTATTGAGCACCGATTTGGGGATGCGAGTTTCAGATTAACTCAAGTCTCCATGAAAACCATGTAGCCATCATCAGTAGAAAAGGGATATACTTTTAGATGATTCATTTTCACAGTTTACTAATGGATCCATTAGGCAGTTTAGGTCCTATACTCTAGAAAAGATAGGATGGATGGGTAGTGTGTACCGAGTAACATTGTATCATCACTATACATCTTAAGTGATGGCTGTCGGTTAGAGAAGCTCCCATAGAAGTATTATATTTTCATATACATTAGTTATTTTTATTCTTATATACATCTCAGGTATTATTTGTATACTTGTATACATTCATAGTTTACAACATGTTTTCAGTCAGCATTTCGTTATATTACAATTACTTTTTAAACTGCGTATATTGAATAAGAGTTGGTAGATCATGAGTTAAGTAGAGCTAAGCTAAGTGTTGTTCTTACTCCTTTTCAAGCTTAAAGGGTTGTTTAGCTTTCCAACTCGCATACTCGTACATACAATGTACTGATACCAATTGGCCTACATCGTTTCATGATGCAGACACAGGTAACCAGGATCAGCATGCAGCGCACCGTTGACCCAGTTGTGCCCTCCATAGTCACTTGGTGAGCCTCCTTGCATTCCGAGGACATCTCTTTCATTATTTTCCTGGCTTAGTTCATTAGGATGTTTTGGGGTCTGTCCTACATCCATCTCAGTCAGTTTGGATCCTTCATAGACATTGTAGTAATTTAATTTTGAAGTCTCCTTTATCTTATACTTCACATGTTACAATATTGAGAACTTAGGTCACTTTGGCCAAGACAATTATTTAAGTTATTTTGGTGAGAATTGTTCTTTATTTGATTGATGAGTATAGTCTTACGCTGAATTAAGTAAGTCAGGCCAAGGGTTCGATCAAGGCCAGCAATGGTCGTTGGGTGTTGGCCACGTCCAAGGTATAGGCTCCGAACATGACAGGTAGATTTTGCAGCTGTGATATATGAACTGTGGGTGGAAAGAAACGACATATTTTTCAACAATATGATCACATGAAAGAAAATTTGGTGCATAGCACTAAACCTACCCTTTGCATTATATTTAGAGATAATAATAAAATCTTTGATTATATTTGTAACTTGTAATACTTTCTCAATTCTGAATGTCTCTTAGTGAGAAGGTGTAGATAGGTTTTTGCATTAGATGAGCATTTAAAGGCATATGATCTTGATCTATATTTGGTTACTTGGTGATTAATAAAACGTAACAGTTAATTGTCAAAAAAAGATTATTGTTTAAAACATGTTTCCTATTTTGGATGTGTTGGTATGAGGATTTAGGATGTGGAAGGAGGAGGGTTGTGAGATAGGTCTAAGAGCTATAACATAAGATCTACACGATTATTTGTCTTGTTCTTGCTGCAAAAATTATTTTTCAGGCTACTCCCCCCTGCGACTCAATCGAGATAGTGCGAAAAGACTCAATGTTAAGAGGGCTTCATTCTGGTCCTAGTGGCACTAAGATCATTGAGAAATATGGAAACTAGGCCAGTAGCATCAAGAGAAACAATAGGAACATGGTCGTTATTATCAAATAGTTTGCAATCAGCAAGAGTCAACCTAATCATCATATCCTTTTTATTCAAAACCCTGCCTTCCCTTAGTGGTACCTCAAAAGATTATATCATAGTGGTAATGAGGTTTCCAGAAGCCAGTGATATGGACTATGTTAGGATCAACCACTCATTCCATATGTTTAATCATTAGAGAGGTCCATTCAATAGGTTCTTTTTGTTCCAATGCGTTGTCTATCCCCATGTCCCCTCATGACGTCTCCCCCCCTTTGATAGAACACCCTTGTTCACCAATTCATACAATAGTTTGTGAAAGGGTGTCATTTCCCCCTTAAGCACCTTACTAGGTTGTGTAGTAACCCACCTTTGAGTAAATTAGATATGAGCATACAATCTTCATCCTTTGTTCAGACATAATTAACTAGACCAAAAGTCAGTATATGAAAAGTTTTACTGAGATGAACATTATCAAAGACCAGTTCAACCCCATTTACAGAGGAAGCAAAAATGTTGTCCTCAAATACATTGAGATTCACGTAGAATTCAAACAACCTCATTATCATGAACCTCTACTTAGTGTCCAGAAAAAGATAAACCCAACCCTTAAAGTATAGCAACCCAAGAACCTTTTGGATTAAAGGAAAGGACCTAACCTCAAGTTGGAAGGTTCTTCACCTTAAAATTTATTTAGACACGAAACACCTTTCTTTCCCATTTCCAAGAACTTGGCTAAATTCTTACTAATATTTCATGGAAGGAGATAGGGATCAAATGGGACAAACTCAGGGGACTCATTAGGTTCAGAATCAAGAACAACATGAGATTAATAAGAGTGAAACATATACTTACCAATGCAATGACCTTTGCAAATTGGCTCGACAACCTCATTAAGATGGTCATGGATGGTGCTTCGTGTGAAAGTAACTCTAAAGTTGGTATGCTTTACAACAACATGTTGGAAATTTTGGGGAGTTTGAATGAGGGGAGTATCGTCAATGTCTTGGTTTTTAGAGGCGGTTGGTTGTGGTATAGAGGGGCGAGTAGTTTATTGGAGTATTGGAGTAGGTGTTGTTGGAGGGAGAGGGAATTCTGTGGAATGTTAGATAATGGTCAGAGGGGGGGTTGAGATTGGAAAATGGAGACTAGGGTTACGGTTTTCATAAAGGGGTGGAGAAGGTGAAGGGTTCACCAGATGCTTAAGGTGGGAGAAGGGAGGAATATGGATGGATCATATATGAAAATCGACAAGAAAGGGATTGGTTAATGGGTGAAGTGGATGTGACAACTGTTGGGTTTTATTTGCCCTAAATTTCTTACCATAAATAGTTTTCCTTTTAGGAAAAGGTTTTGGATTGACTAATCCTTTTTCTGGTAGGAAAAGGTTTAAGACTCTATAAATAGAGCCATGTTCCTTATAACTTAATCAGCATTCACAATGTAGTCTTAAGGGCTTTGGTTTAGGACTCTATAAATCGAGTCATGTTCCTTATAAATTAAACAGCATTCACAATGTAGTCTTAAGGGTTTTGAGAGTTTTGGTCAGGGGGAGAAATTGTGAGTCACAAGCTTGATACGTTATCACTTGTGTGAACCTCCATGTATTCCGAGTGAATTGGTTGAGGTTGTTTCTCTCTATATTTGTACTCTCATATTTATAGTGGATTGCTCATCTCTTTGTGGAGTGTAGGTGATGAGTGAACGACGTTAATAAGTCTTTTGGTATATTGTTGTTTACTTGTCTCTAGTTTATGTTGTCTCTCTTCGTACTAGGTCTTTCGAGAGCTTTGCTATCTTTACAGGTAAGTTATGTTAGTGGTTTCGAGACGCTTGCGGTATACATAGTAAAGTGGTATCAGAGCCAGATTCAATTATGAAGTCAGATTTAGTGGTTCGATAATTGATGGTTGAACCAGGTTAGAAGGATGCGTTCATCTTGACGGGTGTAGTAGTTGTAGCAACCTTTTGACAGTAATGAAGATTTGGTTGGAGAGATTGTTTCAGAGAGATTCTTTGTGTTGAGACATAAATTTTGCAAAGGAGATTATGGAGAGGAGAAGCAAGTTGTTGAAGATTAAGTCAAAAAGGTGGACAAATTTATTTTGTCAGAAATTCAGGCCAAGGGGGAGATTTGTTGGGTTTTATTTGACCTAAATTTCATACCATAAATAGGTTTTCCTTGTAGAAAAGGTTTCGGATTGACTAATCCTTTTCTTGTAGGAAAATGTTTAAGACTTTATAAATAGAGACATGTTCCTTCTAACTTAATCAGCATTCAAAATGTAGTCTTAAGGGCTATGAGAGTTTTGGTAAGGGGAGAATTTATGGGTCCCATGTATTCTGAGTGAATTGGTTGAGGTTGTTTCTCTCTGTATTTTGTACTCTCATATTTATAGTGGATTGCTCATCTCCTCTGTGGACGTAGGTCGATTGACCGAACCACGTGGGAGTATTGGAGTAGGTGTTGTTAAAGGGAGAGGGAATTCTGTGGAATGTTAGACAATGGTCAGAGGGGGGTTTGAGATTGGGAAATGGAGACTAGGGTTAGGGTTTTCATAAAGGGGTGGAGAAGGTGAAGGGTTCACCAGATGCTTAAGGTGGGAGAAGGGAGGAATATGGATGGATCATATATGAAAATCGATAAGAAAGGGATTGGTTAATGGGTGAAGTGGAGGTGACGACTTCCCCCTGAGATGATGCCATAGGTGAACAAGGAGTGGATGTTTTTTTCCAGTGAGTAGGAAGAGTCTTCACCGTCAGAGTAGGAAACTAGGGTTGGTGGTACATTGATGGTGATGATGGATTTTCAATTTGAGGAAATTTTTGTTTGGTTTGAAAGATGGATGTAATGGATATTTTGGGAGTGGACGAGTAATGATGAAATCCTGACACTTTGATGGGACGTTTAAAAAACGCTTGAGTTTTCTAAGCAACTGATATGACTGGTAATGAGTTTCCCACATAAATGTCGGGGTTTAAAGGTGGGTTACATAGCTGGACCAGGTTCATAAGCTTCTTTCAATGAAAACACCATATGAATGAGTGTGATGCATAGTTGGATATAATGAGGAGGAGTGCATACCTATTGAAATAAGAACATGTTCCTTTACATGAGTGCACCTTTATAGCATAGCTATAGGATACTAAAGGTAGTATCATTAGACCTGATCATAATGTCGTCGAACTGCAAGTGTGTACCTACTATGGAGTACCAAGATAAGTTAGTATGACTATATGCCGAGATTATTCTACAAAGCTTTCATCATGAATATGTAGTTGGAGAGGAGAGTTATCCTTGATACGCTAGCCCTAGGGCCAGTCGATTTCTTTGGAATTGTTCTCTTCCAAGTGCTTTGGTAAATATATCAACAACCTGGTCCTCAGTTTTGCAGAAATTCATGATGATGAGACATTTATCCACGTTATCCCTGAGAAAGTGATGATAGACATCTATATGTTTGTTTCGCTTCAGTTGGACCGGGTTCTTTGCCATATTGACAGCACTTGTATGGTCTCCTATGATAGGCTTGCATCCTACTTTGATTCCAAAATCCTCAAGCTATTGTTTTATCCATAGGTGATAGGAGTTTAGCACAACAGGAGACAACAACAACGTATTCAATTTCAGCAGTAGACAGGGCAATCGAGTTATGTTTCCTTGTAGCCCATGTCACTAGACATTTGCTGACATCCTTAAAAGGCTCAACATCGCGTGACTCAAAAAATAATCAATTTTTAAATAATTTTTTTAAAAGGAGTTGCCACCTAATTTTGGGAAAAACTAGGAAATTATTTAATCAAAAATGTCTATAAAACCAATAGATTCTAGGTAAGAGTTCAAGTTATTCTGATGGGAAGGTATTATGTATCTTTTGTAATGCACTTTAGTTGCATTAAGGACTTAGAGGAAGCGATGAAAAATTTGTATCTATAAAATAAAGAAAAGGATATCACATTGTGAGATGCATGCAAGCAAAGAGATCTCAAGGACTATGTTATTTCTGTGAGAAGAAGTATTCAAAACAACTATTTGTCTTGGAATTTGATGCTATCTAAGGAAACACTAGTTGAGGTCAGTGAACCAGTCCCATGATTTCATTTTGTGCTCTCACTAAGTATAATGTAAGCAACTAATCCAGATACTTTTAGATGGAGGATAGACTCACAACTTCATTGATGTGAAGAGACAGGGGTACCTACTAAGGTCAGATATGTGGGTTTAGATTATAACACCTTCTGGGATAGTCAAGGACTTCTTTCCGCATCTGTGTTTGGAAGGATGCGGCACACACGTAGCTGACGACATTTTTGAAGAGTCTGAGCATCAGAGATTGTCTCATGTTGATAGTTTTCCCTGTATATATGTATGGTGTACCGTGTACAGAGGTATTTGACATACATACATGCCTGTTAATGAACTAATTCTACATGTTATGTACTTCCTTTGAGAACATATACCATGTTCTTACTAGCCACACTTCAATAAACAACCAACCATGGTTTGAACAGTTCAGGAAGAAAACTTCTAACTCTTACTGGTGATATCAGAACACCCTAACTTAACTTCACAGTAAAGAGATCAATATCCCCTTCACTAACTTTGCATAATATGAAGCACGATGTAGACATATCCACTTCTGGATTTTAGAACAAACTCAGGAAGAAGAAGTATGGAAAATTCATATCATTCACTTTCATTCAATTTCTATTATGATGTCACAAGATAAAATTGGAGAAAATTAGAAATTAATGGGCTTCCTAAGTGTATAGATGTAGAACAATCAAAAGGTATAGGAACTGCATATGCTTTTTGTCGTTAACTGAAATCCAATGAGTTAAAATAAGCTAACTTCTCTCAAGTCGAGATGAATTCCCACATTGCCTTCTCAACTCGTCTCTCTCTACATAAAAAAAAATCTATCTTTCAAATGTTTGGTGCCTTTAACTAGTCACTTTGAATGGGGAATAACAGTAAATAAGACAATACCAAAAATTACTATTTTCATCAACTCTGTAGAACTGATGTACAATATATATTTTCATTGATCCAAAATTGGGAATTAATGCGTTTTAAATGCAAAATTGTGCTTTAGCCGCCAGCCTCAATTCCTTAATGAAATTCAACATTCATAACAAATATACAAGATGAGTTTTGGACAAAGAGAAGCGTCAATTCCTCAAGAATTAATATTTGAAATTTTCTCATGGCTTCTTGCTAAGTCGTTAATGCGTGTTAAGTGTGTTTCCCGACTAAGTAATTCAATTGTATCGGAGTCAGATTTTGTGGATATCCATAGTTTAATGTTATGCTTCAACTCTCTGGCCATCCAAGGATAAGAGAAATTTTTTTTGTCTGAGATGGGAGTTTGATCAGTGGTATCAGCTAAACTGCTCTTATTGGTTCAAGTAAATATTTGTCGATCTAAAGAAAGTAAACAGGATAAGGAAAATGGAACCCGTCCAACAATCAAATACCAACACTCATTTCAGTTATATGCAGCTTCTATGACTCCAAATGATGAAAAGATGGTCATGATGAAGACGATGCAAACTACTTGAAACAGAGAACCTCTCGTTGAGTTATTTCATTGGTTCCCTGTGAAGAAGGGAGGCAGAGGCAAAGGCTGTTATATCAGAAAAGCAACTTTTGCGGCTTAGATGACAAAAACAAAGTGACTTTCTTGCTCAATTTCTATTAGTCGAGTAACCAGCTCCAAAATAATGCTACAATATGAAAAATATGGGCAAACGGATGCAACATAATGTTCAAAGCCAAAACACACAATTGAGTAATAGAACTGCCACTGGTTGCAATCGTAATAGTACATTGAATCATGAGATGCATTTCACAATGCAATAGTTTCGGATATTATCAATCGATTGTTTTTGTTTTAATTTCATTGGTGAAGTTATTGAGTTTGTTTCAGACTCCCGAGATTTCATTTTGTACTTCCACTGCTGTTATTTGGTATAATCAATCCATCCCATTAGATGGAGGAAGTACTCACAACTTCATTGATGTGGACCAATTTTCTTGCACTACATCAGTTAAGGTTCTTAATTACAAGTTAGTTCACCCATGCCATAGTAATTTTGATGGAAATACATTTTTTAGTTAGGATGGTGACTCACATCGATGGTGATGACAGAAACGAGGAAAACTTAAAAAGCAATAGAGATGTGTCTGTTGACTATGCAAACATCGCAAACAATCGTTGTGCGACGGAATGAGTCTTTAGCGGTTAAAGTTGAACTTGTACTCCATATTACTAACATCTGGATTCTCTAACTTTTAGAATCTTCTATATTCTGCAGTTTCCACGTTAAGGCGAGTAGAGCAATTTTAATTAAATTAGAAAATCAATACGGATGAAAGTGTAGTTACGTTCGTCAAAACTCTCAATGGAAGCAGAGGTTTATACAAATTAATGCTATATCACATGAAAGAAAAAGAGCAAACACAGTTGGTAATGTTCAAATTGACATAAACACACAATTTAGAAATAGAATCGCCAGTGATTCAACACTTCACTTTTCCATGAGTATAATGTATTGAAAGCTTGACAGTATTGTACATTTCAATTCCCAAAAGTAGCATTGTTTTTTTTCAAAAAAATTTGTGTATGCTGTGACAAGCACACACGAATACTTTCCAGTTTGAACCAATTACCCAAAGGGAACGAGACTTTCAACATAACTATAAATGCCTTTGATATCATTTTTCTTAGGAAGCACATTGATTTTTAATTCCCTCCAACACTTTCTTGTGAAATCATAACACAAACAACGTAAATCACCTAATTTCACGACGAATACAATCTCCCCATCGAAGAATGATGCAAATTTAGGCTCTGCAGTGTTCCATATTGAGGGAACCCCAATAATATGTCTCTCCCATTCTCTTTTTGGAGTCTTCTCTAAAATCAATAAGTTAAAGTATCCTCTTACCCATTTTCTTTAATCTATGACCCCTAATTTACCTTCACCTCTATCAACTGGTAAATAATAGACGCACTCAATTGCATCCCAGAACGCAATGTTTTCAATTTTTTCAAATTTAACATCAAATGTAATTATAGATATATAATTGGTCATAGAAAATTGATAGATGACTCCACTAATGCAAACACTGGGCATACAATACGGAATACAAGGGAAAATTTTGTGAGTGTCTCTCCATGATTTGTCTATGACTAAAGTGAAAATCCAGTACTTTGTGTTTCTTTCTTAAGCATGATATGTTATCCGGAGAACCATGTACTTGTTTTCTTCGGCTCAAAACCTAATGAAAATGTATTCCAGCATTTACCTTCATTGGGGTTGGGCAGAAATCTTACTTGTTTTGTGCTGGGATTGCAAATTGCAGCAGGTTGCATACATGATGATTCCCAAGCACAAAATAAACCATTAACACAATTCAAACGAGAATATGCAGGGTTAGAGTTGTAAAAATTGTCAAGTTGAAGAACGGAGGCAGAGGCTTTTCCATATTTCTTTTCCTCGGCAGTGTAATAAACTCCTTCTCCGTGCAAAAGGAATTTTGTCCCGACAGAATGACATTTATGGATATCCAAAAAAGCTGATTCGGATACCATGGAATTACAGAATTTTGAAATGCATTAACGAATTAGAAGGAAAATATTTCAAACATTATTTCTTGAGGAATTGACAAAATTTTGCTGGCTGAATTCATAATGTTTAGTTTTTTTCTGTTTGGCTTTTCTGTTTCTTAATAAGACTCTTATTTCCTTTTGTTTTCTTTCTAGTACATTACAATTAGGACTCCCAAAATTTGAACTTTCTTTTTTGGTTTTAAAATCCTAAAAAAAATATTATTTCAAGAAAATTGAAATTGTTATGAAGCTATATAAATTTAGAAGAAGAAGAAGAAAGTAGGGAGAAGAGAAAAGACTTCTTATTTCTCTTGAAGTATATTTAGAATTCATAAATCTTTTACCAATCTTATCTATAATGAAGAAAAACCCTTTATTTATAGGGAAAACCTTACTTGGTCCCCAAGAAGGATTCCTAACCATATCCTACAAGGACTCCACATAATTAGACATTCACTATAATAAAAATTGTTTATAACACTCCCCCTTGAATGTCGGTAGATTATGTGCCTCGTTAAAACCTTACTAGTTAAAACCCAGTGGGAAAAAATCTAGTGAAGGAAAAAGAGTACACATATATAATAATATGCATTATGGATGCCTTATTAAAAACCTTACAAGGAAAACCTAGTGGGACAAAACCTTGTGAGGAAAAAAGAGTACATCGCATATTAAATCCCCCTAATGACAACATCAATTCAGAGACAGGAATCTTCTTGAAAGTTGTAGTTGGTAGAGACTTGGTGAATAAATCAATTATAGTATTACTTGAACAGACCTCTTGCATGTTGATATCACCATTCTTCGGAGCTTATGAGTGTAAAAAAACCTTGAAGAAATATACTTTCTTCTATCTGCTTTTATAAATCTTTCCTTCAAGATCAAATATTTCTGCAAGTTCCTTACTTTAACTTCTTTAAGCAAATAATCTATTGCCAAGAGTTTCAATTCTAGTCATCAACTTGCATAATAATACTTGTATATGCTCTATGCATTTTGAATCTATTTAATCATTATGAGGATGATAAACAAGTTTTCCAAAAACTTGTATATGCTTTAGATTTTGAACCCATTGGATATTATCATATCAATTTTGTCAAGTAACAACATTCAATATTAGATGTATGACATCTTCTAGTGCCTAGATTGCAAGTCAAATAAGCTTTACGCTTACCAAGATCATCATTTCACTTTTCACTTGATAATTATTTCTACACAAGCATGCTATAATATATGTAAAATTCATATTCTCATAATCTTTTACAATATTGCGCGCTATTATATCAAAGATATCGTCAATAATATACCATTTTGTATTGATTCACAATACGACTAAACTTATTGAGATCTCATAACTTCATTATTTTTAGGTAGCTACCCCTCTCATGAGGTTTCATAAAGTGTTATCTCGTAGGCTCTCCAAGAGCACATTGTCTCCTTATTATGATCATTTTGATTCTTTGATCCTCCCCCTTTTTCAAGGATTATTTTATTTAGAATTGATTAGTCTATCACGCTTCATGCATGTCATAGATTTTATCCTTAAGGGACATTCAATAGATATATTTACAACTCTTGTGTTGCTTCTAGTCTCCCCCTTATGTTAGACAAACTAACATATATCTCAATCTTTTGGAGAAACTATCTTTGTGCATCATTATATATTCGTTGATTATATACTACATACCAAAATAATCAGATGAAAAATATTTGGTCCTTGACCATAAATCAAGAGAAAGAAAATCTGATCATAATTTGTTGGTTTGATGCATACAATTACTTTTGTAGCGGTATCATATTTCAGACCAACACATTGAGCTTTACTTTCACAAGCAATGATTTCACTATTTCAGACATTTAATGTCACAATATCTTGAGTATTTATAAATATTATCAAGATAAATTGTCTTGATTACATATTTTGAAAGTGTGCTCTTAACTCAATTATTTTTGCAAAAACAATTTTATGAATGTCAAACTACATATTTACAACAAAAATACATGTGATTATCTTATAGATGCATCCTTTCATCATGTCACATGATAGGTGAATGGACCCATATTCACCTTTTATACTTTTCAGAATTTGGAGATTTAATCTCAACATTAGTTGATCCAATCAACTTGTCATGAGAACAAACAACAAAAGATTTCTTGAAGAATCTTCTAGTTTTTCAATGTATGTCCATTACTCAGTGTGCATATCTTTGGGATGACGAAATTATTCATGTCAACTAATAAAATTATTAGCACTCGTAAACTCCAAGTTTACTACGTCATGTGCCTTTTGCTTTAGTAAATTTTTGATTTACTATTATATGACTAAATTTTAATTTTATTACTGCAAGAGTAATTTCCATATTTATTTCTTCTCAATTACTTTATCCTTTAGGTGGGTCGTGATTCCATCATTGAATGAACTAATCTGAAGAAAATTGTGCATGTAAACATATTAATTGTGCCATCATTTTTTCAAACATCAAGTTGCGAGATAATAATAGACACACATGAGACCATATAGAAGAAACATTTGTTAGGACAATTAAATATCTAAACGATCCACTTGGTGGATGACTAGGTCCACAAATATCTGTATACGGTCCTAGAACGCAGAAAATTCAATCTCAACTTTCGTTTATGGTGGTCTAACAATTAGCATGCCTTGCTAACAAGTAGTACATGAAAATTCACCATTTAAAAAAAAAAAATTAGTTTCTTCCATGAAAGTCCATTTTAATTTTTCATAATTTTCTAAACATTATAGACTAATGATGTCACAGACAATCGTGTCAAACTAAGAAAGTATAGAAATTAGTAAATTTCTTATTTACCATAGAATGTACCTCAACTGCATTAATTCTTGTCTAATACAAGCCCGAAGATAAAACATGAAACTTTTCTATAATACATGTTTTCTTAGAGACATTCTTGGTGATATCACATCATTGACCAAGGTCGGAATCTTTCTCATGCCTAGCATGGTGGCTTACACCTCATTCCCTTTAGAGAATGGATCCATATTTTAGCATTTATCAGAAGTTCTCATTCTTCATTAATGAAACACAAACAAGTGAGCTTATCAAATTATGATGGCTAGTACCTCATTCCATATTTATGTGCATTATTCAATCACTTGTCTTCTTTCAGACATATTATGCACTAATACAACATTTGCTTTTGTAATGGAGTAAATTCAGTAAATTTCATGACTCTTCATCTAAAAGACATTAGTTTTTCTTTAGTCATTATTATATCATCAATATGGTGCATTAAAACTCAAATTCAATGTCGTATCCATATAAATGTGTCTTAGTTCAAAAATCGACGGGTCTTGAACCCAATATCTTATCATCATAGTGCATCAGGAGTTTAACCCAATGTCTTACCCTCTTTGTGCGATTAGACATAAATTCATCGTCTTATTCTTTTGGTGCGATAAAACTTAAATCTATCGTCTTACCCACAATGAGGCTCAACCTCAAGCCTTCAAAATAATTTAATTTTGTTACTTTTGATGATCATTAATATGATCGTACGTTATAATTACACACAGAATTGAGATTATTGATTTCTTATAATCAAGATTAGTAGTTAATAAATATAGCTTAATAGATCACATACCTCATATAAAGGTTGAAAACATATCTTTCACTAAATTGTGCTTATTCAATTATTAAAATAAATTAAGGAATTCTCTTCTCATTCGTTTAAATTAAATGTATAAAACTTTAAATATTTACTCCAAATGGTAGCTCCAGATTTGTCACATTAATAATTATAACGTAAAGATAAATCATACCTTGAAGATATAAAAACCTTATTGCATAACTTATGCAAGATCTCTTTTGTACTTTACCCGTCTTCTATAATAACTTTTTAAGAATACAACAATCGTGCTGATAACGTGTTATGAAACTATATGAAATTAGAATACGAATAAAGTAGGGAGAAGAGAAAAGAGTTTTTATTTCTCTTGAAGTATATTCAGGATTCATTGATCTTTAACAAATCTTATTTACAATGAAGGAAAACCCTTTATTTATAGGGAAAACCTTACTTGGTCCCCAAGTAGGATTCCTAACCATATCCTACTACGACTCCACATAATTAGACATTCATTATAATACTAATTGTTTATAACAGAAATAAAGTTTTGTTGTCCCCATATTATCTTTGTGAGGTTGAGTGTCACTTTTTATCATTTTGATATTTAATTTAGATTTAAGTCCAGTATTTAGAAATCGTGCTATCCCAAATTCATGATATAGATTGATTTTTAATTTTAGTCTGTCAAAATTCAATTCACAATACATTATTTGGTACCATTAAACTATATAGATTGAGCCTATTTTTTAATCTTCTAAAATTTAATTCAAGTCATGCTAATTAACATCCCAAAATTAAAATGGCATAATACATATATTAGACCTTAAACTTGGTTTCAAATTTTAACTTTGACCTCCAGCTTTCATAATGCACAAACAAACACTTTAACTATCCAACTTTAAATAAATAAACACATGAGTCCTACATGGCAAAATACACGTAGGATACCACGTAGCACAAAAAATGACATGTAAGATGACATATAGGACATCTGTGTTTATTTGTTCAACTTTGTACATGTTTAAATGTCTATTTGTGCACATCCTAAATTGAAGGGCATAAATGTAATTTGAAGCCAAGTTAAAGAGCATATTTATGTATTATGCCAATTAAAATCATGCCATTTATCACCTAAGTTTTATTTATTGAGTTGTGAAAGAGAAAAAATAATTAAGAAGTTGAAACAAATGGCCAAACAATTAAGTTTGTCTCTGCACCTGATTTAATTTCTCCAAAATTCAATCCAAAATCAAGTCATACGCTTAACACCACACAACCCTCCAAACCCAAGTCACACCATTTGATACCTCAATTCTTGTTTGTTATATTGACTGTGTAGATATGTTCATAGGCGAATCTAGAATTTCAAGAAAATGGGTGTACTATTACTTTAAAAACAATATTTAAAATTGTAGGAAAATGGTCTAATATAATCCTTAATTTTGTGATTTAGAATTGATATGCATGTTGTTATGGAAGTGATTCATATATACCCTGAATGTCATATACACTTTTTCTCTAACAAATGCAAAAACTAATATAAAAAAAAATTAATATAGGGGGTATATTTGATCCTTGTCATATTATTAATTAAATGGTCAAATCTATTTTCTTTCACTAATTTTATTGTTAAATTTATTATAAATGCCCCAAAATATTTACAGATATAAAAACTAAATTTCAATATAACAACAAAAATAATAATATTTAAACTCCAATATAGCCCAAAAAAAATTGTTCTCAAATTTTCTCTTATTTTTTCAGTTTTTCCATTCACAATTCTTTCTTTTGATCCTCTTAGTTTTAGTGGGAGAAAATAAAATAAAAGAATATATAATATAAATCTAAGAAGTATACAAATGATATATCGAGTTTAGCCAGATGACCACGAGTTTTGATGACCCAAATTTTACACTCAAATTCGCCCCTGGGTATGTTCATATTAATTACTCAACTACATACTTTACTTTACCCATTCCCAATATTTTCCTACTTTTTTATTAAATTTTAAAAATCCCTTTTTGACATCCAATGATACTTAACCAATATTCTTTATCTTGGAACTAAAAATTAGACCTTTTCCATTTCCCAAAAGTTTCGCCCAAAATTATTCCACTAAAATTTTCAGTTATCAATTTCAAGTAAATTTGAAATTCAAAAGAAACCTATTCTATTCATTCGGGTTAGAGTAAAAAATAGATCATCTTCTCCATTTCGATTTTTTATTTTTTTCCTTTTTTGTGTATGTACTGTTTTTGTGTATAATATCAATCTAACTTCTAACAAATCTCTAGTTTTTGTTACAAAATCGATGACATCAAAGAATTGAGTTCTAAAAAGTCGCATGACCCGATAGTCATGACAAATTCAAGTTCAAATAAGAGAAAATATGTAAAGAACAAACATGCATCAACTTTGAAAGATCCGAAAACCCCAAAGTAAAGGGGTAGAAAGGTGACACCTCTAATTATTTCACCAACACTACCCATGGTATGTACATTTTTACTCATATTCGTAAATTTTTCTTTAGTTTGATGATTCTTATTTTTTCAGATAAGTATGTTTAAATCAACTTTTCAGTGCACACATGGAACATTGAATTTTGTGATACTTATATTTTTTTTATCACTTTATATAACGAAAAGTTGTTATTTTGATTTTTTTTATACTTTCTGATTTTTATGTGACATTGACTATTTAAAAAATGAAGGATAGTGGAGGCATTTCATCGCCAAACATGATGGATGATTTTGTGGCAAAAGATAATGTTGGTCCACAATCCAAATTTTGGTAACTTCGATCAACAAACCATTTCACCCATGCAAATGGATTTAACAAAATGTTGATGATGTTGATGAACCTGCCGTGGAGGTTGGGAAACAAAAGGTTTATGTTTAAATTAGTATCATATGCATTATTATGTTATTTAATCCATTAAATAATTTAACAATATACCTTTTTGATGATTGATACTTTAACTTATGAATTCATTGCCGCTATCTGTGTATCACTGATTGCACCTTATACATTAAAACTGTATATGATACTTTTAATCTTGATTGTTATTTATACTTTAATTTATGAAATAGATGTTGCTACACTTTATTTTAAGTATCACTGATACGGAACAGATACGGAACACTGTTATGGAAGTATGGTATGACAAAGTCAAGGCATGATATGTTAGTGATCTAAAGATCCTACAAGGCCAAAGAGTGGCTACACAACACCAACAGAAGGTGGAGTGATTAATTTAGAATAGTTAGGTTTTTATTGTGTTGAAGTTACGTTTATTAGTATTTTGTATTATCACTTCTCCTTACAACACAATCTTACTAAGTAATTATTATTTGAAAAATATTTTTTGTCAAGAAATGTATTTCAATGTTATTTTTTGTCCCCAAGTATATAATTTAATTTACAGTATCTTTTTATAAATTATTTTTTATAAGTATGATTTACACAAATACTGATGATACAATATAATAATTGTACACAGAAAATCTGATACTATATTTCATACACCTGTTAAATAAAATGATTATCAATTTAGTAGTATAAATTAACATGTGATAGTCTTGAAGTAAATCACAACGTCTGATACTATATTATCATGAGATATAAAATATCCATAAAATTATTAAGTATTTGATACACATTTATTATCAAAAATAAATTTGTGTATATGTAACAATCTATATAAAATAATTTACTTAATATATTTAGTATCATTTACCACGTTGAATTATATAACTTTAATTAAAATTATAATAACCAATAAAAATGTGTTATCAGAATCATAATATTTGACGTTTAATGTAAATGAGACTAAATAACTTATCAATATAGCTTAGTAGAACTATGCTTGATATCAAACAATGAAATTCAATATATTAAGTATCATTCTACATTTTGATACAAAATTAAATGTATCACATTATGATACTTTATTGTACACACTAATCACAAATTTAATCTTAAACAGTTTCATCTACTATTTTTAATTTATACATTAATAACCAGAATAATATCAAAACGAACAAGTAACATTAAACATACGACTACACGTAACATACGTTTTTAGTGTATCTGATACTTAAATTAGTATCACATGCATTATTATGTTATTTAATCCATAAATAATTTAACAATGTACCTTTTTGATTATTGATACTTTAATTTATGAATTCATTGTCGTTAGTGTGTATCACTGGTTGCACCTTATACATTAAAACTATATATGATACTTTTAATCTTGATTGTTAGTTATACTTTAATTTATGAAATAGATGTTGCTATTTTAAGTATCACTGATTGCACAATATACAATAATAGTGAATATGATACTATATCTAATAGACGTATCATGCAATTTATTACAGACGCATATCATATATTAACATATACTTTGATTTTACTACAAATAATGATGGACGATACATCCAGTTGGAACAGTTCACTGTGCTTCTATCCACAACACAACATAACGATACTTTGGTGAATGTGATTATTCATAATATTAAGGTAGTAAGTATTAAGTTTTTAAATTATTATACATTAATTATTAGAGTAAAAAAATAGTATATTATTTGTTATTCTTTTTATAGGATCATGGTGCCGATAACAAGATCGAAATATTCATTTTTGAATCTTCACAACTTTGCGATTCAGAATTTTTTGAAGCACTTTTACTATTTTTACAAAGAACACATGAGAAGGTTTCACAATTTGAAATTCAAATTTACCCAAATCAGTTAGAGGCTTATGCAGATTGGATGTTAAATTTGTTAAACGTTCGCGTAATTCATAGGGTTAATTTAATCCCTTTTTTACGCTGTAACTGATAACAACAAATTAAAAATTAAAGTATTCGTCCGCTTTTAATTCAAGTATTGTTCTGTAATATTATGTATTGAAATACTATAAAAAAAGAGATTTTTTGATAAATAATGAAAGAGTAGAGATAGAAAGTAATTTGTCCTTTAGACTATGCGATTTGCCTAATTTTTACTTCTTTTATTTGAGTGTAAGGTACGGTGTGCCAAAATAGATATTTTAGTGGTAAATAATATTTATCAAATTTAAAATATACTGAAAAGTAATGCTGAGGTTTGTTATTTACACACGAAAGTCAACCACAATATATAGTAGCAACGTAACACTATAATTAGGGATGAAAATGGGGCGGGGCGGATGCGGAGCGGGTTGAAATTGGTTTTTTAGAAATTGGCGGGGCGGGTTGCGGGTTTATGTGATTTTATGTGGATTCAAACTTTTTACATGTTATACAGTGATCGAATATTATTTATTAAGATAATTTCATTAAAGCTATTAAAATATTCAAGATAATAAATCTAATTGGTTCAATAAAAAATAATACAATTTCTTGCATGTTTTCTAATTGACCACTAAAAAATAAAATTTTAAGTCACTATTCTATTATATTAATAGAACTTAATGAAAAAATGAATTTATTTTTATGAATTTTATTTTTTTATATCAAACATAACTAGAAAAAGAAAATATTAAAAAAAATTATGCAGGCAGGTCTATATGGGGCGGGGTAGGCAGGTTGAAAATAACAAGTGTTGCTATGCAGGGCGCGACGGGACGGATTAAAATTTTTTTGGGTTAAGCTCAACCCGCCCCACCCTCGCCCCTAAACTGCCCCATTGTCATCCCTAACTAAAATATAGAATAATTCAAGGTGTTGTTTAACACATGTTCACATATAAATGACTTATCGTACTTAAATCATTATAATTACACTGGGTACAGCTTAATCACTTAGATTCTAATCACCTATCGAATGACCCTTAACTACTTAAACTTAATGAAAATATTATCTGAATCATACACTACAAAAAAACATCTAAATTGTGGGGGTTTCAAAGCGGAGGTTATTTGTAACCATCACAAATTACACTACACAACGGGGATTTAGTAGCTGTCGAAAAATAAAAGTAAATAGCGGAATTTAAAACCCACCGAAAAATTTTTGGACCAAAGTGTGTTGTACATTGTTCATGTATCGTTTTGTATAAAAAAATGTATAATCTTATAGAAAATGTTCCGTTGTTTAATTTATCAGGTCCGAACCCTTTCCAATATTAGGAACTGGAATCAACAGGAGGGGTTCTAGATCTTCAGGGATAAAGAAAGTTGAGGTACTCTTTCATTTGCTTAAATCACTATAATTTCTCAATGGTTAGGCCTCTAACACTATGTTTGGATCATTATTATCCATTGTATTGTTACTATACCTACAATGTTTGTTTTGATTGTTACTTAAAATGTATTGTACGATATTGTTAAATTTCATTGTTATGTAATAATAAAAACCCCTAATTTATGAAACAACCAATTTGGTGTGTAGGGGTGTGCAAAAACCGAACCGATAAAATGTTATTGGGTTATTGTTATTGGGTTATTGGGTTATTGAGTTTTTAATGGGTTTAGAAAAAATAATTATTGGGTTATTGGGTTATTGGGTCGGTTTTGGTTTTTCCTATTGGGTTATTAGGTAAACCGATAACCCAACATGACGATAGTTATTTACTACTTTACCCTTCCTCAATATTAAATATACATAATTTAATACATAAATAGATTCAATATTAGCTTTTCAGGCTATGTGATTTTTTGGTTAGGAAATTGGTTAGAACTTTCTTGATTATCTGGTGGATCAAGAAACTGTTCAAGATTGTCTCATTGAAATATTTTATTTTAGTTTTAATTCTAGTTCGTAATTGTAGGCGGTAGCTTTTGCAAGTTTGTGAATGTTAGTAATTTGATCAACATTCAAAATTTTCTATTATGTTTTGGCGGTAAGTTGGTAATATGTAATTATAACATACGTATTATTATATATTATTTGATCGACATTTTCTTATTGGGTTAACCGAAACAAAACCGATAACATCAAACATTGATAAACCGATAAACTGATAAAAAATTTCTTATTGGTTTGTTATGGGGTTGACATATTTTAAAACCAAAAACCAATAAACCGAACCAATTATATGTAAAACCGAACCGAACCGACCGATGCACACCCCTATTGGTGTGTTCCCATTGTTACTTAATTTCTTTTTTCAATTATATCTTTACATAATATTTTAAATACTATATTACCCTTTACCTTAATTATTTAAATCTAGTCAAACCTCCTAACCTATAATAATTAAGGATATTTAAGTAAATATATAAATTATAATACAGTACGAGATAATCAAACCAAACAACTAAATGTTACTAAACAACAACAAACAATACAATCTAGTCAAACATTGTATGTATCATACAATACAGTACAATTGTAACAACCTGTTTAGTCGTTTTGAGCAGCAGATTTTATTTCTGGAAAAACTGGCTGAGACGACGGATCCCACGGCGGACCGTCATGGGCACGACGGATCGTCGAGGGTGTCTCGTTCCAAAACACTTAGAATTCTGAAAATTGGGTACTAAGATCGACTCTCTGAACTTCGCGACGAAGTTGCAGGACGAACCGTCACAGGTATGACGGGCCGTCACAGACTCTTCAAGGAATTGAGTCTCTGAACTTTGCGACGGACCTGCAGGACGGACAGTCACAGCCATGACGGACCGTCACAGGTTGCGTAACCCAGGCTGATTTCTATTAAAAGTTTTAAGGGGCGTTTTGGACTATTTCGGCTTATAATTATAAAGTTAGTGGTTTAATGTTAATAATTCAATTGCTTGGGGGTTAAATGAGATAACCTTGAATTAATTAGTGGGTTACTTTTGTCATCTTTTATACTTAATTATATGCTAATTAGGGTAAAGGAAAAAGGGTTGGAATAAGAAAAATAGAAAGAACAATAGAGGGAGAAACGATCGAGAGAGAGAGGAACGAAGAGGGAAACAACGCTTTGGGGAATTTGCTTGCTTGATCACGAATCTTCGGTGGAGGTAGGTTATGGTTTATGCTATTTCATAGTAAACTCTTAATAGCAAATGATATGTATTGGGTAGTATTGTAAACCCTTCTATATGCTTAATTGTATGCTTGCATGAATGTGATTATATAATTGTGATAAAATAAGCATGATGAGGCTATTGAATCCTAAATCTTGAAAAACCTCTTTATTAATGATGATGCCTTGGTATAAAATAAGTCTTGAAGAACTAAAAGAATGAGGTTAGAGGATCGGGTGTCACGTTCCGGCACCAGGATAGTAATAGAGGATCGGGTGTCACGTTCCGGCACCAGGATAGTAATAGAGGATCGGGTATCACGTTCCGGCACCAGGATAGTATATGAGGATCGGAGTGTCAGGTTCCAGCACCACGATAGTAATAGAGGATCGGGTGTCACATTCCGGCACGAGGATAGTATATGAGGATCAGAGTGTCACGTTCCGACACCAGGATAGTATATGGATCGGGTGTCACGTTCCGACACCAGGATAGTATATGAGGATCGGAGTGTCACGTTCCGGCACCAGGATAGTATTTGAGGATCGGAGTGTCACGTTCCGACACCAGGATAGTATATGAGGATCGGAGTGTCACGTTCCGGCACCAGGATAGTATTTGAGGATCGGAGTGTCACGTTCCGACACCAGGATAGTATATGGATTGGGTGTCACGTTCCGACACCAGGATAGTATATGAGGATCGGAGTGTCACGTTCCGACACCAGGATAGTATATGGAGCGGAGTGTCACGTACCGACACGAGAGGAATAAAGATAATCAATCTTGAAATATGTTAATATACTCAATTTAATGAACCTATTTCCCAAATGAGTATGGTATTGAGGCTTGAGTCCTCATGGGTGTACTTGGCGTTACTTATTAATGATTATAGTACTTGATGTTGCTACCTGTTGAGTTGGCCGATGATACCTACTCAGTACTTGTGCCTTGTACTGACCCCTACTTGTATGTTTCTTTCTTTGTTATTTGTGGAGTGCAGCAAACGTACCGTCGTCTTCAACTCAATCGCAACTCTAGCCAGTCTTCATTACACCGGATTTCAGGGTGAGCTAATGCTTCTAGCTTGGACTGGATCTTCTTCCTCATGTCTTGATGCCTTGAAGTTCCGGCATGGACTAGCTTTTTATTTATTCTAGCTTTCTAGACACTCTTAGATTTAGTAAATTTGAGGATAGATGTTCTTATGATGATGACTTCCAGATTTTGGGAATAATAGTTGTTTAGTTTTTTTAGAAGTTATTGAATTGATTTTTATTAATGAGTTTTAAGTCTTCCGCATTGTATTTTGTTCATTATGTTTAAAATTTTGGGGTTTAGATTGGTTGGTTCGCTCACATAGTAGGATAAGTGTGCATGCCACTCGCGGATCGATTTGGGTCGTGACAAACTTGGTATCAGAGCATTAGGTTCGTTGGTCTCATCACACAAGAACGAGTCTAGTAGAGTCTTAAGGAACGGTAGGGGGACGCCTTTACTTTTCTTTGAGAGGCTATAAGACTTTAGGAAAATTTCATTCTTTCTTTCTTTCTTTCGTGCTATTACTTAGATCCAATTGGTATCTAGGTGATACAAATTGGTATCTGACCATCTTCACTCTATTTCGCAGATGGTTAGAACTAGAGCAACGACTGCGCCAACACCAACACCGGCAAGACAAAATGCGTCTGAGCCAGCCACTGAGGCTGTAGCTCGGAGAGGAGCAGTGGCAAGAGGCCGTGGTAGAGGTCGCGGGAGGACGTCCTCTAGAAGAACAGGACAAGCACCTAGCCCAACTAATACTAGGGCGGTGACTCCTCCATCGACTGAGGAAGTGATAAGAGAGGGTGAGGAAGGGGATAATAAACAAGTGCAGAATGAGGAATTACCACCCCAACCGACCCCAAAGATGATTAATCAGGTTCTTGCTTATCTTAGCGGGTTATCGGATCAAGGCCATACACCTCCAGTGTTTTCTGCACCAGCACCTCAGGTTCCGGAAGTACGACAGGCCGCTGCTGAGGCTCCCCGCATGGATGCCTCATTGGAAATAGGCACGTTTCCTCGTTTGACTACAGGGCCTATAATGACAAGCGATCAGCATGAACTTTTCAGTAAGTTCTTGAAATTGAAACCTCCAGTCTTCAAGGGTGCTGAATCTGAGGATGACTGCGACTTTCTGGTTGATTGTCATGAGTTACTACATAAAATAAGCATAGTGGAACGATTTGGCGTTGAGTTTGTAACCTATCAATTTCAGGGAAATGCCAAAATGTGGTGGCGGTCACATGTTGAGTGCCAACCCGCACAGGCACCACCTATGACTTGGGCGTCATTCTCTAGCTTGTTTATAGAGAAGTATATCCCCCGGACCTTGAGGGATAGGAGGAGCGATGAGTTCTTGAGCCTAGAGCAAGGCAGGATGTCGGTTACTGCGTATGAGGCTAAGTTCCGTGCATTTTCCAGGTATGCCACCCAGCTTTGTTTCAGTCCACAAGAGCGGATTCGCCGTTTTGTGAAGGGGTTGAGGTCAGAGTTGCGGATTTCATCCTTACAGGTAGCGGCTACAGCGAAATCCTGTAAGGAAGTGGTCGACTTCGTGATAGAGGTGGACGGAGTGAAGCCAGATGACTTCACCCTGGCATCGACATCTAAAAGTTTTCGTAAGGGAGGTGAGTTTAATGGTTCTTACTCAAGAGGGCAGGGTTCAGGAGGTTACCCAGCCCGACCTATTCAGTCTTCATTGCAGACTGTAGTTGGGGGTCCACCGCAGACCGGTCAACATTTCTCTGAGTTTGGTGGTTATCCCCAGACTTCGTCATTCTCACAGAGGCCGATGCTTGAATCCAGAGAGTGTTATGGATGTGGGGAGACTGGACATATTAAGAGGTATTGTCCAAAACAAAGTTACAGATCTCCAATAGTCAGAGGTAGAGGTGGTCATGGAAGAGGCCGTCATTCTGGAAGACGTGGTGGTCGAGGTAATGATGGTCACCAAAACAGCCGGGGTGACGGGCAAACTGGAGCCACTACAGCATAACATGGTAGGGGCAACGGGCAGATAGGCGATAGGGCCCATTGTTACGCTTTCCCTGGGAGATCTGAAGCGGAGACATCTGATGCTGTCATCACAGGTAATCTTTTGGTTTGTGATTGCATGGCTTCTGTATTGTTTGATCCTGGATCCACATTTTCTTATGTATCTTCCTCATTTGCTACTGGTCTTAATTTACATTGTGAATTACTTGACATGCCTATTCGTGTGTTTACTCCGGTGGGTGAGTCTGTGATAGTTGAAAGGGTATATAGGTCTTATCTTGTGACGTTTGTGGGGAGCAATACTCATGTAGACTTGGTTATCTTAGAAAAGGTTGATTTCGATGTAATTCTAGGTATCACTTGGATTTCTCCAAATTTTGCGATCTTATACTGTAATGCAAAAACTGTAATGTTGGCCAAGCCTGGGACAGATCCGTTAGTGTGGGAGGGCGACTACACTTCCACTCCGGTTCGTATAATCTCCTTTCTTTGTGCTAAGAGAATGGTTAGTAAAGGGTGTTTAGCTTTCTTGGCACATCTCAGGGATGACACTACCCAAGTACCTTCAATTGAGTCGGTTTCGATAGTCCGTGAGTTTCTGGATGTGTTCCCTGCAGATCTTCCTGGTATGCCACCGGATAGAGATATTGACTTCTGCATTGATCTGGAACCAGGTACTCACCCCATTTCCATACCCCCTTACAGAATGGCTCCCGCTGAGTTAAGAGAGTTAAAGGTCCAACTTCAAGAGTTGTTAAGCAAAGGCTTTATTAGACCAAGTGCATCTCCTTGGGGTGCTCCTGTTTTGTTTGTGAAGAAGAAGGATGGAAGTTTTCGGATGTGCATAGATTATAGACAACTGAATAAGGTAACTATTAAGAACAAGTATCCTCTTCCCCGCATCGATGGTTTGTTCGATCAGTTACAAGGTGCTTGTACCTTCTCGAAAATTGATTTGAGATCTGGTTATCATCAATTGAAAATACGGGCAACAGATGTGCCCAAGACTGCTTTTCGGACCAGGTATGGGCATTATGAGTTCTTAGTAATGTTTTTTGGGCTTACGAATGCCCTTGCTGCTTTCATGAGCTTGATGAATGGGATTTTTAAGCCATATCTGGATCTCTTTGTCATTGTATTCATTGATGATATACCGGTATACTCAAAGAGTAAGAAAGAACATGAGGAGCACTTGAGAATTGAATTGGAGATGTTGAGGGAGAAAAAGCTTTATGCCAAATTCTCCAAGTGTGAGTTTTGGCTAGATGCGGTGTCCTTCTTGGGGCATGTGGTTTCTAAGGATGGAATGATTGTGGATCCTTCTAAGATTGAAACAGTGAGGAATTGGGTAAGACCCACTAATGTTACAGAGGTGAGGAGCTTTGTTGGTTTAGCTAGCTACTACCGCCGATTTGTCAAAGGGTTCTCTTCCATTGCTTCCTAATTGACAAGCTTGACTAAGCAGAATGTTCCATTTGTATGGTCGGATGAATGTGAGGAAAGCTTTCAAAAGCTCAAGACCTTGTTGACTACTGCACCAATCCTTACCCTGCCAGTGGAAGATAAGAATTTCATTGTCTATTGTGATGCATCCTATTCGGGTTTGGGTGCAGTGCTAATGCAAGAGAAGAATGTAATTGCTTATGCTTCAAGGCAATTAAAGGTGCACGAATGTAATTACCCGACCCATGATTTGGAGTTTGCCGCGGTAGTATTTGCATTAAAGCAATGGAGGCACTATTTATATGGGGTTAAGTGTGAAGTCTATATGGACCATCGTAGCCTACAGTATGTCTTTACTCAGAAGGATTTGAACTTGAGACAGAGGAGATGGATGGAACTACTGAAGGACTACGATATCACTATCTTGTATCATCCGGGAAAAGCTAATGTTGTGGCAGATGCTTTATGCAGAAAGGCAAGAAGCATGGGAAGTCTAGCTCACTTGCAAGTTTCTAGACGACCATTGGCTAGAGAGGTTCAGACTCTGGCTAATGACCTTATGAGGCTAGAAGTGAATGAGAAGGGAGGATTTTTAGCCTGTGTGGAGGCAAGATCTTCCTTTATTGACAAGATTAAGGGGAAACAGTTTACTGATGAGAAATTGACCCGGATACGAGATAAGGTGTTGCGAGGAGAGGCTAAGGAAACACAAATCAATGTGGAAGGTGTTTTGAGAATTAAGGGAAGGGTATGTGTACCCCACGTCGATGATTTGATTCCCACCATTCTTACAGAGGCTCATAGTTCAAGGTATTCAAAACATCCTGATGCAACCAAGATGTATCGTGACCTAAAGCAACATTTTTGGTGGAGTAGAATGAAGCGTGACATTGTGGAGTTTGTTGCCAAATGTCCAAATTGTCAGCAAGTAAAGTATGAACACCAGAGGCCTGGAGGAACACTTTAGAGAATGCCCATTCCGGAATGGAAGTGGGAGAGAATTGCAATGGACTTCGTGGTGGGTCTTCCAAAGACAATGGGTAAGTATGACTCCATTTGGGTAATTGTTGATAGGTTAACTAAGTTTGCTCACTTCATTCCGGTTAAGGTGACATACAATGCAGAGAAGTTAGCCAAACTTTACATCTCTGAAGTTGTTCGATTGCATGGGGTTCCACTCTCCATCATATCAGATAGAGGTACGCAGTATACTTCTAAGTTTTGGAAAATCAGTGCATGCGGAATTACGTACTAGGTTGGACCTTAGTACCGCGTTCCATCCTCAGACCGATGGTCAGTCTGAGCGAACGATTCAAGTGTTGGAGGATATACTTCGTGCATGTGTGATAGAATTTGGTGTCCATTGGGATAGCTTCTTACCCTTAGCAGAATTCTCCTACAACAATAGCTATCACTCAAGTATTGATATGGCCCCATTTGAAGCACTGTATGGGAGAAGATGTAGGTCTCCCATTGGGTGGTTTGATGCATTTGAAGTTAGACCTTGGGGTACTGACCTTTTGAGGGAATCGTTAGATAAAGTGAAATGCATTCAAGAAAAGCTTCTAGCGGCTCAAAGTAGGCAAAAAGAATATGCAGATCGAAAGGTTAGAGACTTGGAGTTTATGGAGGGTGAGCAAGTCTTGCTGAAGGTTTCGCCCATGAAAGGGGTGATGTGGTTTGGTAAGCGAGGTAAGCTTAGTCCAAGGTATATTGGTCCATTTGAAGTACTTAAGCGAGTAGGGGAGGTGGCTTATGAATTAGCCTTGCCTCTAGGATTGTCAGGAGTGCATCCGGTATTTCATGTGTCTATGTTGAAAAGATACCATGGGGATGGAAACTACATCATTCGTTGGGATTCGGTTCTGCTTGATGAGAATTTGTCTTATGAGGAGGAGCTTGTCGCAATTCTAGATAGAGAAATTCGCAAGTTGAGATCAAGGGAGATTGCATCCATCAAAGTTTAATGGAAGAATCGACCGGCTGAAGAGTCCACTTGGGAGAAGGAGGTTGATATGCAAGAAAGATACCCACACCTGTTTACAGATTCAGGTACTCCTTTTTTCCCTCGTTTTTCTTCTTATGATCGTTCGAGGACGAGTGATGGGTAAATTGGTATCTATTGTAACGACCTGTTTAGTCGTTTTGAGCAGCAGATTTTATTTCTGGAAAAACTGGCTGAGACGAAAAAATCCCACGACGGACCGTCATGGGCACGACGGAACGTCGAGGGTGTCTCGTTCCAAAACACTTAGAATTCTGAAAATTGGGTACTCAGATCGACTCTCTGAACTTCGCGACGAAGTGGCAGGACGGACCGTCACAGGCATGACGGGCCGTCACAGACTCTTCAAGGAATTGATTCCCTGAACATTGCGACGGACCTGCAGGACGGACCGTCACAGCCATGACGAACCGTAACAGGTTGCGTAACCCAGGCTGGGTCGGATTTCAATTAAAAGTTTTAAGGGGCGTTTTGGACTATTCTGGCATATAATTATAAAGTTAGTGGTTTAATGTTAATAATTCAATTGCTTGGGGGTTAAAGGAGATAACCTTGAATTAATTAGTGGGTTACTTTTGTCATCTTTTCTACTTAATTATATGCTAATTAGAGTAAAGGAAAAAGGGTTGGAATAAGAAAATAGAAAGAACAAGAGAGGGAGAAATGATCGAGAGAGAGAGGAACGAAGAGGGAAAAACGCTTTGGGGAATTTGCTTGCTTGATCACGAATCTTCGGTGGAGGTAGGTTATGGTTTATGTTATTTCATAGTAAACTCTTAATAGCGAATGATATGTATTGGGTAGTATTGTAAACCCTTCTATATGCTTAATTGTATGCTTGCATGAATGTGATTATATAATTGTGATAAAATAAGCATGATGAGGCTATTGAATCCTAAATCTTGAAAAACCTCTTTATTAATGATGATGCCTTGGTATAAAAGAAGGCTTGATGAACTAAAAGAATGAGGTTAGAGGATCGGGTGTCACGTTCCGGCACCATGATAGTAATAGAGGATCGGGTGTCACGTTCCGGCACCAGGATAGTATATGAGGATCGGAGTGTCACGTTCCGGCACCAGGATAGTAATAGAGGATCGGGTGTCACGTTCCGGCACCAGGATAGTATATGAGGATCGAAGTGTCACGTTCCGACACCAGGATAGTATATGGATCGGGTGTCACGTTCCGACACCAGTATAATATATGAGGATCGGAGTGCCACGTTCCGGCACCAAGATAGTATATGAGGATCGGAGTGTCACGTTCCGACACCAGGATAGTATATGGATCGGGTGTCACGTTCCGACACCAGGATAGTATATGAGGATCGGAGTGTCACGTTCCGACACCAGGATAGTATATGGAGCGGAGTGTCACGTACCGACACGAGAGGAATAAAGATAATCAATCTTGAAATATGTTAATATACTCAATTTAATGAACCTATTTCCCGAATGAGTATGGTATTGAGGCTTGAGTCCTCATGGGTGTACTTGGCGTTACTTATTAATGATTATAGTACTTGATCTTGCTACTTGTTGAGTATTGTAGTTGATTTTATGATATTATCTGATATATACTGTTTTCTATTTTGAGTTGGCCGATGATAGCTACTCAGTACTTGTGCCTTGTACTGACCCCTACTTGTATGTTTTTTTCTTTGTTATTTGTGGAGTGCAGCAAACGTAACGTCGTCTTCAACTCAACCGCAACTCTAGCCAGTCTTCATAACACCAGATTTCAGGGTGAGCTAATGCTTCTAGCTTGGACTGGATCTTCTTCCTCATGTCTTGATGCCTTGAAGTTCCGGCATGGACTAGCTTTTTATTTATTCTAGCTTTCTAGACACTCTTAGATTTAAGTCTTCCGCATTGTATTTTGTTCATTATGTTTAAAATGTTGGGGTTTAGATTGGTTGGTTCGCTCACATAGTAGGATAAGTGTGGGTGCCACTCGCGGCTCGATTTGGGTCGTGACATGAGTACAATACAATACAATACATTATGAAACAATGGATAACAATGATCCAAACGAAGTGTAAGGAAATAGTTGAGGCCTCAGGTTCATCTGATGCTTATGCTTAAAGTCAACTACAATAGTACTAAATAGAGATAAATAGACATTTTCTCTCAGATACTGAATGTTCTTGTGTAAGTCAGCTTCCTATTTAACTTTTTTTAATTGTATACTATTAGTTTGTTAATCAAGGGAAAAATGGATGTGTCAGTGTTTTTTTTTAGTTGTATCAAAATCGTTGTGAGGATATTTTGTCGAGCTTCGGTGAGTCCGATGTACTCTTCTCAGGCCACACATACGTTCATCCACGTTGGAGTAACATAACCAACTCTCTTATACCGTAATATCATGACCAATCACACATATTTGCAACAATCAATGGAGTTTAAACTTTGGTACATATTGGTTAAAATATTTGCTTGTGTAGTTTTCTTTACTTTGTGTAGAATATTTGTTTTTTGTGTAGTCACAATTTGTTTTTCATATGTGTTTTATAGGAAGATGCGCGGCTAGCTTCTTAAACTTTGTTTGTTTATGTAAAATTTGGTTAATACAAGTATTGCTCCTCAAATTTGTACGACTTGTTTATTTGTGGGTGCAGTTCAGTATGTTTCATATGCTTGTTTATTTGTGGGTGAACTTTATGTTGTTCATCTTGTATTCGTAAGATACTTAGAACAACTAGTAGAGAAACTAGATTGAGAAATAGATTAAAAAATATATATGAAATATTTTTGTTAAAGAAGAATTATTGTCAATTTTGTTTAAAGAATCTTACTGATTCCAACAAACTTTGCAGAAACACGAAGTAACCAAAGTTCAATGAACCAGTGAAGACTAGAATAACAGAAATTAATTCACAAATCTAAAATTTGTAACACATACCAGAATTTGGAAAAAAAAAGATCAAGCCCACTCCCCTTAAGAAATTATTCTCCTCTAGTATTTGAGGTTTGATTTGGAATATGTCCTCTCAGGGTAGAATGATCTCAATCACTAGTGTATTGATATCTAAAATGCTGGTGTCGGCAACCCACTCAATGGCAGTAAAGTTCACTTAGAATACTAGATTTAGAAGTAGACGAAGAAGTCCATAAATTCTATTTTTAAAATGAGAGGAAATGATCTCTCAATTCATAGAAAACAAAGGGTAGTGCAAAAAGTTCTTATAGTGCCTTACCAGAAAGGTCACAAACCTTTGGAAAAGTCACAATCTTTCGGAAAGGTCGTCACCTTTCATAAAACTCACAAATTTCCATAAAAGTCGCAACAATTCATAAAAATCATAACTCTTCATTTTCCATTCACACCTTTTAAGACCCAACAATCCCCGCATTAATGGGGGATGACTCCAAAACAAAGAAACAGACAAGTATGTGTACTTTACAATCAAGAAATAATTGTATTTGGATAAGTAGGCTTGGACTTTCCATAGTGAACATATATCGGATATACTCGGTCAATTGGTAGATGTGATATCTTTGAACCGTCGAGCTTTGGTGTATACCTAGACAACCATATGACACACAATTAATCCTTTACCGTTTATGGTTCTTACGATTGTGTTCGTTTCAGCCATGAACACCTCCTGGTTTCATGTGTGTATAGAGAGATGGACTTTTGATAATAATCTTCTTTGAAGCGGCTTACATTTCACACTCACATAGGTGATTTCTGATCGTGTTATCATGTAGATACACTATTTGGTCAACTCTGCCAAACTTAGCAACTCATTAAAACCATTAAGATTTATTGACTCATTAACAAGACTTAATATTGTATCCTTGTCCCTGAGCATTGTCTTCATCATGAGAATGGATTGAGTTTGTTGACAATGCCGAACCGTCATTCACAACTTTGTTTTTCTCCTTCAATCTAGCTCTTGGGATTCCAGTCTGCTAGATAGAGTTAACGCTATGATGAATTGTCCTAAGTCGTAAATTCATTCCCTTAGATGATCTTTCATCTTTCTCTCTAGTTAGGCCTTTTTGTAAGTGGATCCGACACATTATCCTTTGACTTTACATAGTCAATTCTGATAATTCCGCTAAAGAGTAGTTTTCTAACGGCATCATGTCTATGTCATATATGATGAGACTTTCCGTTATACGTCATGCTCCATGTCCTACCTATGTCATCTTGACTGTGAAAGTGTATGCATGCTAATGCCAATGGTTTGGACCAAAATAGAATAGCTATCATGAAATTCTGGAGTCTTTCAACTTATTCACCGACCTTATCTAGATCACCTAGCTCAAAGATCATTGTAGAGCTAGCGATACATGTCTCTTTTGAAATATTTCTAATAGACTTCTCCTCTACCAAGAGTAAATACATATCCAATCGTGGATTTTACTTCATTTGTCCGATGATCCAATTTGCATCACTATATCTTTCAATACTGTTGGATAATGTTATATGTAAGACATAATTTTAAGTATTATTTTAACTACTCCAAAACTCTATTTATTGTCATCTAATGAATTTATTTGGGATCACTTGTGAACCGACTCAATTTAAAATAGCAAATGTTATATCTGATCGCACACACTACATGATATACATCATACTTCCCAAAACTCTAGCACAATCCAATGGTGAGACACTTTTTCTTTCACTCTTTTGAAATGCAAAGCTCAGTTTTATTGGAGACTTGACAATATTGACATCCAAATATATGAACTAGTCAAGTACCTTTTTAATGCAACGAGACCGTGAAAATGCTTAACATTATGGACTTCTATGAATTCTTATATCTAAGATCGCATCAGTAACTCCAATATTTTTCATATCAAACTTGCTTTGTCGCATACGTTTAGTAGCATTTATGTCATTAGTGTCTCTATTGATGATGATCAACATATCACCAATATACAAATAAACAATGACCTTATGATTTTAATGTTAACACATTTATCACTTCCATCATTCTTAAATTCATTTACCAACATGGTTTGGTAAAATTATATCATTGTTTGGGTGCTTTTTTTAGTCCATAATGTGACTTTACAAGTTCACACACTTTCTTTTATGGGAAAAGGGTATGATATACCCCTCAACTTTGTCATTTGGAGCTGATATACCCCTCGTTATAAAAGTGGCTCATATATTTCAAGTTGGATTTGTTTTTTTTTCATTTCTCATATGGAAAAGATTGTATCCTGAACAAACAAAATCGCTTTCTTTCTAAAAGGACAAAAAAATTTGTTGTTCCCTTTTGCATTAAGGATAGTTCCTCCACAAAAGTTTTTTGGTAAATCCGAACTTATAAATGATGCATCCATCATTTCTTTCAGCGTTTGATTTTTTATTAGATTGACGTGAATAGGATAGTAATTTGATGGATAATTTCACTTTCCAAACATATTTCTGCACAAGGAGATTTATACTCTCCATTCTTATCACTTCTTATCTTTTTCCAAACTGATTTTCAACTTCGATATTACAATGTCTAGACATTTCCATTGCTTCATCCTTACCATTCAACAAATAGACATACTCATTTCTAATGCAATTGACAATAAAACTAATGAGATACTTTTTCTCACCATGAGATGGTGTTAAGTTCATATCACAAATGTCAGTGTAAATCAATTCTAAGGGATTAGAATTCCTTTCAACAGATTTATAAGAATGTTCAACATACTTAGATTCCATAAAAACTTGACATTTTTATTTATTGCAGTCAAAGTTAGACAAAACTTCTAAGTTGATCAGTTTTCCTTACAAGGTTTTGTAATTGACGTGCCCCAATTTCATGTCACAAACATTGACTCAAGCAAGTAATATAAAAACATTGAGTTCAATAAGCTCTTCGTGAGGTAGTTTTTTCCTCACTAATATTTTGTTCTTATTTCTTACAATTTTGTGTGATATAAATATTGTTTAGAGTCATCACCTTGTCAAATGTCCTTTTTAGAAGGACCTTTCCATAACTTTCAATTTGATTGTTATAGAAGTCTCATCGGGTTCAATAAAGACAATATAGTCCGCATGTTACTTTTACAAAAACATAACAAATGACTATTCACCTATATTCGTGTCTATGCAAATATTTTTCATAAAAAATCACATCACTTCAAGTGACGTTTTTCATAAAAGAACACAATCATTTTTAACAAGCATACATATAATTTGGTAGTTCATACTAGTCATACCGTATACTAGTAATAGAGAAACTCAACAACCACAATACCAAATATACTTCAAGAATTTGTGGGTCTAATTTAATACAAAAGTATCATTGAATTTCATATCTTTTGCTCCAAAATTAAATTATACACCAAGTCTAATCATAAGAAAAGAACCTCCACATTTTAAAAGTGATCTCAAAAATATTTTTCAAGTATTTGAAAATAGTTTTTCCACATATTTTAATATGAAACTTCTTTTGAAAACATTATTTTACGAAAGAATTATAGTGCTGCAGTTCTCTTTGATAATGTTTACACTATGTCAAAGTTCATTCCTTAGAGACACAAAATCACAAACTCTAAGTCACTGATATTTTTCCTCTGTCATAAATATACATATCACTTGGTATTTTAAATACTAACAATAAGGACAAAAAATTGTACAATTTATTTCTATATTATATTAAAGTTTATAGAAAATCAAAAGTACAACACGAACTTATTACGTGAAGTTTTCATATTCTTCAAACCAATTGCATAGTCCAATTTATCCAAAGTAGAAAACCACAAAAGTTTTTAGTCTACAAAATTCAGACACACTAACATTTCTCACGGAGTACAAAACTACAAAAGCCTTTTTTTTTGTCAAATAGAATAACACATATTCTTTATCACATAAAAATGTTTTTCTTATCAAATTGTCTTCCAACTATAACATTTTGACTATCAAACAAAAATATGCATCTCTCATTTTTGCAAACTAAAGAATTTAAAAGGCAACAATATTTTCCAAGTAAAATTGATTCCACAACATATGGTTTGAAGATCTTTTTGCAAATATACACATGATAAAAAAGAATAAAAAATGATAACAGTTAGAAACTATTTTCCTCCTTAGACATTATAATAAGAAGGTTACCTGGTAATCTTTAATATGAATACCACAAAAAATTTCTGTTACATTCTCACTTCGAATTTGCTAAAAGCAACGAATTATGGAGAAGTAATGCATTTATCTTCTACTTCCATGTTCAGATTCTCTCAATCAATAGAATACAAACAATACTAACAGTCAACACTTTATTTCTAAGACCTTGTATGTTTTCTGAAATTATTAACAACAACCAGTCACCTGAAACCTATTCAGAAGGGACTGGATTGTCATTCTTTAGTATCAACGATATTTATGAGTAAAGAAAATCAATACCATACCAACTCATAGTTGCATAAGAAGGTTTGTGCTTTCAAAATTGCCGCATGTTTCTTCTTCGCCTTAAATCCTATTGTGACAGAATTATTCAATCCTGTGCAAGAATCAACATCAATAGCCACTTTTGAATCTTCACTTGTAACAGTAGTTGGCTGTGTTTTTCTTGGAACAAACTCAAGTGCATGTGGATTCATGATTTTTGGATAATCGTAACTGCTTATTTCAGCCGCAGGTTTTTGGTAATTTACGTATCCGTTTTTCATGCAAGCCTGGCTTGTCTTATGGTACTTACAATCCTTTGTTGTGATCATATTGTTTGTAACTATTGCTATGTTACTCTCAACATGATTTATTCAATGCAATGGGATCGATGTATGTTACAGTGTTGTTCTTTAGAGTTATAAATAACAGTGTTGTTCAATCAGTTATTTCCATTGAAAGATTGAGTATATTGTGTAGTCTTTTTGAAATGATTTGAAATTCTTGCTCGATTAAAAGATTTAACCCTTTTTTGTTGTTCTAAGTCTTTAACATGCAAATTCTCTTTCCAAGTGTTAACATAAAAAGGAAAGACATCGTTTCTACTAGTATATTTGTCTATAAATCAAAATTGTGAGTATTCATATAGCCGACTCTAACTTATTTGGGATTGAGGCATAGTTGTTATCATTTAATGCTTACAAACCTTAGTATGTTAATATTAAGGATGTTTTGTTTTGTGACTTACAGTGGGCTAACAACCTTTGTGAAGGTAATTCATCCTCATTTCTAAGCTAGATATATTGTTTCCGTTCAAGCAATTCAGTCAATAGGAAAGTCATATCATTGCGGAGGTCCAAGCTCTTATTAATTTTAATGTAAAATTAATTAATTGTGGGGTTTTTGATTCCCCTGAGTTCACATATCGTTGGGCTTTCGACTCCTGGATTGAAATGTGGTTCCCTGCTAATGGTACCAGGAGTTGCCAAGAAACCCCTTATATTTAATTGTGACACTTCTAATTGCAGTAGTTTATTCAACTCTCACAACATTAAATTGCGGGGCTTATTGACGGTCACAATATGTAATTATAACACCCAGAATTTGAGTCTTTTTTTTAGTGATATTTTATATAAAATGTCTATTATTTATAATTTTTTAAAGTGCATTAGTTTTACATATTGACTTTGATATATATATATATATATATATATATATATATATATATATACTAGTTTCCGAAACGTGCGTTGCACGTTTGCCTCATACAATTATTAGAAAGTTGAATTATTACATAATGTTGAAATTAGAAATATTAGTTTTACCAATTTATATTTTATTTATTAAATAAAATTCATAATAATCGAATAGTACATTGACCATCAAGCAAGAAATATGGAAAAATAATTATATTATTATAGCATCTAATAATATGAATATATCTATATGACTTATTCTTAATAATCTCTCATTAGGCTCCATATTAGTAAGTACAAAAATATGTAGCTACTTAAAGAAACTATATTAGAAAGGAAAGATAAAAGTAAATAAATATTATAAAAGTACATTTAAAAACGAATCTAAATCTCATAAATTAGTAATTTCAGCACTAATAAAAATAGACTTATAACATTCATAATTTCAAAGAAGATTATATTAAAGAAGTATAATAGGTAAAGAATACAAAAAAATTAAATAGATAAGAATAAATACAACATTCATATCCTTCTTAAGATTTTTATTATAACAATATGTAGAGTAAATGAAATACACAATGAGTAAAATTATTTTCCCCCGTAACAAAAAAAATAATTTAAAATAGTAAAGATAAAATTTATGATTCAAAATATCATTCTAATGAGGATCAACAAATATTAATATTTCAAAAAAAAAAAAAAAGTACCTGAAATTGCCTAATGATTCACATCAACACGAGTCAAATGGTAAAGAAAAATTATTTTTTCATAATACATATATATAGCTAAAGATTCATTGGATAAGATGAAAAGGTGAAGAGTTGTTTAAGTTAATTTTCAGAAGTTGAATGATCTTAGACATGGGTAGAGAAAAGGTGATTGTTTTTACTAATAATTGAATAGATTTAATTATACTAACTACAAAGAGGGGATAACAACTTTAATCATTTAACCACATTAATTATAGAGAAGAATAATTAACTTTTATTTTTCAAAAAAAGTTATTCCTAACAATTTCCTATGAAATAATTTCTAACAATTTTCTATAAAATATTTTTGTCTTTCGAAGTTTGACTTTACACCTTCTTAGTTTTAGTATAATATAATTATTACTTAGTATGTAAATAATTATAATTTAAACTATTGTGTCTAGATGTATGTATTTAAATATGATTATTTAATATTAAATTAATTATATATTAATATTTAATTTAGTTTAGGAATAAAATAAGGGCAAAATGGTAATTCAACATTTAAGTTAGGAGCTCCACTTATAATAATATATGATATATATATATATATATATATATATATATATATATATATATATATATATATATATATATATTCTCTCTCTCTCTCTCTATATATATATATATATATATATATATATATATATTAGAGAGAGAGAGAGAGAGAGAGATGCTAAAATTTTGATTAAAAATAGTGAGTTACTGTTTATGAAATAATTGCTAGAATTAAATATGATGATTTGTTATGGTAGAAAAAAGTGATTAACCATGATAAAATTGTTGCTAAAAATATTATTACCCAATTTTTTGCCCTCCCCCCTCCCCCTTTTTTTTTTTTATTTTGCAATAATTAAGTTTATTGAGAAAAAAATAATTTCTTGTAACATCATTTTTGTTGCTAAATAGTTGCATAAGTCATGATACTATGTGCGTTTTTTTACCGATAAAATCTATGACAATAACTTTTTTTGTTGTGTATATAAACAGCTTTCATTAAAAATATTATTTATCATTGCATAAGTATTTTCATATATATATATATATATATCAACGTTACTACAAATTTTTTTCTTATTGCCAAAAGTACTTTTGGCAACAATACTGAAATATCACAACAACAAAATTGTTCAATTCATACATTCTTATAGTTCTATCAAAATTTTATGTAATATTTTATCACTCATTATATCTAAATATAATATTTTCTATATTATTATTATTATTATTGTTGTTATTATTATTACTATTACTATTACTATTACTATTACTATTACTAAACTATTACTATTACTACATAGGTTTTACTACTATTATCATTATTATTATTTATATTATTACTACTACTACTACTATTTTTGTTATTGTTATTATTATTATTATTATTATTATTATTATTATTATTATTATTATTATTATTATTATTATTATTATTATACACAACTTTTAAAATTTTAGTTACATTTTTAATTCAAACAAAATTACTTATTTACATGTCTTTCTGTACTTAATTAATTATTATATTTATTAGTATAAATTTTATACGATTTTATTAATATTAATTTAATAATTAAATAATAATTCTAAATAAAATTCACAAGCTCTTTCAGAAAAAATTGGTCGAGCTATGCTAAATTTAGCAAAAATTCACATCAAATTTTAAATAATAAATTGATCCAATTCATGACCCATAAAAAGATCCAAACCCCAACTCAATTGATCCTCGTAAACTTCGCCTTTTATTCTATTTAACAAAGTCACCTAATATTCTTTTTTTCTAAACCCTAATTTATTTTTAATTTCTTCAATCGCCGCCCAATTTTCCTATTTCTCTCCCTTTCAGCCAAAAGCCCCAACAACTCTTCAAATCAGTTCGCTTTTTCTTGTCATTGATGAATTTCTTTTTCCATTTTCTTCTTCTTTTTCTCAGTTATCCATTTACTAAAAAATTTGAATGAATATGCATAACCTTGAGAGGATGTTTCCTCAACAATCGTCCAGAAAAGGAATGAAGATGAAGATATCATAAAATATGATTCAAATTATTCAAATACCGATTAAATGAGGTAACTCTATTTATTTGCTCATTGAATGTCGAATGATTTGATTATTCTTTGTATGATCTATTTTAAGAGCATTTTTAATTGTTATTGAAAAGGAAAATGAGGAGGAAGATTACAATGTGGGGAATCAAACTTTCATCAACAAATTTTCAGGTAGTTAACCAACTTAACTACTAAAATCCCCTTTAATATTGTATGTTTAGTCTTTTCTCATTATATATGTCTTCGTTTTCTTATTTATTTTTAACAAACTTTATGTTTGATCTCAATTCTAATATTTTTATTTAAAATTCGTAGTAATCATACACAAAATCATAAATATAGAAAGTAATTGAATTGATACTCCATCCAACATAAAATTCAGCAATCTTAGGCACCAAATCTTCATCTTTGTTTTCTTTTACAACTTTCAAGTACACTTGATCACACTTAAGAATTTTGTCAGTAGCAGATCAATTTTTCTTTAGACTTGGCTTTCTTCAGTTATTCTTAGGTTTAGCGTTAGCCTTCGGTAGAGGGTTATAAGTGGAATTTCGTCGACAAGTTGCGTAGTGTTTGAGAAGATCGTGTGGTTGAAGAATGGAAAGGGAGAAGTAACTTTTTCGTTTTTCTATGTTGGAATTGGAAACAAGTAGGAAAAGGAGAAGTTAGTTTGGTAATAGTATTAATTTGGAAACCAGCAAGAAAAAATGAGTATTATTATTTTCCTTTTTTTTTTATATATGCTATTAGGGGTGTCAAATAAAAATTGGGTTGTGTCTTAACCAGCTCAAGTTTACTTTGGACTCAAATAGTTGGGCTCAAA
This sequence comes from Solanum peruvianum, assembly GCA_027705065.1. Lineage (NCBI taxonomy): Eukaryota > Viridiplantae > Streptophyta > Magnoliopsida > Solanales > Solanaceae > Solanum > Solanum peruvianum. The sequence continues at coordinate 7,214,878 of JAKWJD010001755.1, forward strand.
TAGGCTAAAAAACGAATTAGGTCTTGACCTGCCCAATTTGACCCGATTAATGTCAATAATTTAACACATTGCTAATTAACTTTTATAATCACAATTTTATAATCACAATTTGAATTCACGCACAATAAATTTTTGTTAATAAAGTAACAAATGGATAGATAAATTCTAAAAGATGTTAAATAGTTAATAGTTCATACCTTCAATATAGGAACATATTTTAATAAAAATTTTAAAACGGGTTGAAATTGGAGATCGAACTGGGCTCAATTGAGAATTCTATTTAAATGGGTTAAGCTTGAATGAGTTGAGAATGAACCCAATTCAAATTATTTTGAGCCCAAAAATTAAAATTCTGGTCGGGTTGGGCAGGTAATCTATGTTTGGGTTCACTTTTGACAACCCTATATTGTTGTACAAAATGATAATCACACCCAGGATAATGTCCAAACTAAATAGCAATAGGAAGAGAGTAACAACGACACCAAATACTAAAATAGGTAAATATCATACCCAAATAAGTAATACAATGATATTGCTGAAAAGTAATGTCAAAAGACTAGTAGTCAACACTCTTTTACTTCTTACAACTCACAATAATATTACTTGCACACTATTTTCTCACAAACTAAGAAGTAGTTTGTGGATTACTCTCTCTACTCTCAATTGCTTCTCTATTTTGATGTATGTTCAAGTGTTCAATTACTACTCTATTTATGGAGTTTTTTTGAACACTTGTTTACATCATTAATAACATAATGTAGTAGTAAATTTCAACAAAAAAATTGGCTGCCTAACTCTACCAAACATATATCAAACTTTGACTACAAATGTGGCAACAAACTTTCACATTGGTGGCTACCAATTTTAACATTTGTGGCTAGTAATTTCAACAAGTATGGTTGCCAAGATTTATTTCCACAAATCTCTCCCTTAATTTTGATTTTTCTTCTTTATTCCAAGGCTTGATCTCAATCTTTGAAAATCTTCAAACTTGAGAAGCTTTGTAAAGATATCCGCAACTTGATCATGAGATTTCACATACTTGAGCTCTACCTCTTTCTTGGCAATGCATTCTCGGATAAAGTGATACCTTGTGTCTATGTGCTTGCTTCGATCATGATACACCAGATTCTTTGCTAGTGCTTGCGCAGATTTGTTATCAACACAAATCATTGTGGCTTAAATTTGTGGCAAATTGAATTCCTTCAAAAATCGTCTCAACCAAATAGCATGAAATGTACATGATTTCGCCGCCACATATTAAACTTCACAAGTCTAAAGAGTAACAATTGATTGTTTCTTTGAACTCGAAGAAATAACACAATCACCCAAGAAAAACACAAAACTAGATGTGCTTTTATATCATCAACATCTCCCACATAATCACTATCACAATATCCCACAAGATTAAAATTATCAAAAGAAGAATAAGACAGCCCAAGGTCGATTGTACATTTTAGGTAGTGAAGAATTATTTTAGCAACCTTCAAGTGAGTGGAGTAGGAGCTTCCATGAAGTGACTTACTACTCTAACTGCAAAGAGTATATCTAGTCCCGTACATGTCAAGTACCTCAGACTTCCTATGAGACTCTTGAACAAAGTGGAATCCACTTCTTCTCCATTGTCAAACTTTGACAATTTTATTCACTTTCCATTGGGGTGTTCACAGGGTTGTAATCAAACATGTTGAACTTCTTCAAAATCTCCTTTGTATAGTTTTCTTGAGATATTAAGAGTCCTTCCTCCATTTGCTTCACTTATAGGTCCAAGTAATATGACATGAGCCCTATGTCTGTCATCTCAAACTCAAGGGACATAGCTTTCTTGAAAGCTTCAAATAAACCTGGGTTATTACTCGTTAAAATGAGATCATCAACATAAAGACAAACAAGCAGAATATCTCCATCAGTATCAACTTTAATGTAAAGAGCATGTTAATGGAGACAATGAGTAAACCCATTGTCTTAAAAGTATTTGTAAATTCAACTATTCCATGCTCGTGGAGTTTTGCTTCAATCCATATAAGGCTTTCTTCAACCTCAACACCTTATCTTCATGATTTTTAACCACAAAATCCAATGGTTTCTCAAAATAGACTTCTTCTTCAAGATATCCATTCAACAATGTTGATTTGACATCTTGTTGATGGATCTTCCACTTCATTTACGCAGCTAAAGAGATCATGCGGGCAACAGGCGCATAGACTTTCTCATAGTCGATGCCATGCCTTTGTTTGTAGCCTTATCCACAAGTCTTACCTTGTATCTTTCTACTTCTCCATAAGCATTTTTCTTCGTCTTGTATACCTAATTGATTTCCAATTACTCGATTATCCTTGGGAAGAGTTGTCAACTCTGAAGTGTTGTTCTTCTATCTTGACTGGATCTCCTCCTTCATGGCTTTTCTCCACCTTTTGTCAGTAACAGCTTCATCAAAATTTATTAGTTCACTATCAACAAAGAGACAACATAAAAACTCAAAATTAGTAGTTTCTTCTGTGTCATCATAGAGTTCTTGGATGCTCCTCAACCTATATGGTCTTTCACTTGAACTCTCTTGAGAAGATGGAGATGCTATATTTGCTGGGGAAGGAGGCGGAGTTGCATATGTGTAGGTGTCATGGTCTCCAGTTCTTCTTCATCTCCGAAATATGAAAGAAAATCATATGTTTTTTCTTCCGAAGCCTCCCAATTTCATAATGCTTCTTCGTCAAATTCAACATCACGAATCACCACCACCTTGTTATTGCTTGGATTGTACAATTTGTAGCCTTTTGAACTTGCGTCATAGCCAACAAACACATACTTGACACTCTGATAGTCAAGTTTAGTCTCCCTTGATGTGGAACATGAGCATAGGATACCCTCCCAATGATTCTCAAGTGCTTAACACTTGGCTTTCTTCCGCTCCATGCTTCTTGAGGTGTTTGATCTCGTACATTCATTGTTGGAGCGCTGTTGCTCAAATAAATTGCACAAAAAATAGCCTTGGCCCAAAATTCTTTTGGTAGATGTTTAACTTTCAACATACATCTACCCATATTAAGAGTTGTTCTATTCTTTCTTTTTGCAACTCCATTTTGTTTAGGCGAGTAAGGTACCATTAGAAGGCGACGAATTCCATGAGATTGAAAAAGACATTAAATTCTTTTGAATTGAATTTGCCTCCTCTATCAGACCTTAATGCTTTTATTTCATAGCGACTCTCTTTTTCTACTAGTGCTTTGAAATTTTTAAAGGCAACAAAAACTTCAGATTTTTGCTTCAAGAAGTATACACAAGTCTTTTTACTGAAATCATCAATAAAGAGCAAGAAGTATTTTCTTTTACCAAAAGAAGGTGGATCGATTGGACCACACACATTGGTGTGTACAAGTTGGAGTGACTTACTTGTTCTTGATGTAGTCTCCTTTGAAAAACTCCTCCTTGCATGTTTTCAAAGAAGACAAGCTTCATACAATTGATTTGGATGGTTGATTGACGGTATCCCATCAACCATGTTCTTGTCTCCCATTGATTTGAGTGCTTCAAAGTTCAAGTGCCCAAAAATCATATGCCAACGCCATGAGTCATCTTGCACATTAGCCTTCAAACACTTTGCATCGATAGTTTGAAGATTCAAAGGAAACAACCTATTCTTTGCCATATGAACTTTAACAATTAAGTTGTTACTTGAATCTCTTAGCCAAAGATGCATATTTTTCATATGAATATCATATTCTTTTTCAAGAAGTTGACCCAAACTCAAAATATTACTTTTCAATTTTGGCACATAACAAACATTGGTAATCAATTTATGACCATCATCTTTACATGTTATCAGAATCGTACCTATCCCTTCAATTTGGATCTTTGAGGTATCTCCAAAAGACACATTACCTTTCACGGTCTTCTTTATCTCCACAAATTTAAATTTGTGGCCACACATATTATTGCTTGCTCCATTGTCAAGATACCAAGAGCGGTAATCATCTTTATCTTCTTCTTTGAGTGTTAATAACAGTGTTGACTTATCTTCATCTTTGTTGTTGTCAACAAGATTAACTTTCTTCTCAGCATTACTATGACATTCTCAAGAGTGATGTCCCATTTTATGACAGTTATAACACTCAATTTTAGCTTTTTCATACCTCATTTTATTTGTACCTTGGTAGGCCCCACCTCCTCTACCTCTTCGTTGACCACAACCACGACCTCGGATGACTGGTGAACTTTATCTTCATTGTTGAAGTGATTGGTATAACTTCTTCCTCTTCCACGGCCTCCACGACCTCCACGACCTCACCATTGTCTATTTCCTTTGTAACTTTTCTCACCTTCAAATCCTTTGAAGGATGCATGAGTTTTAAGAAGTTGATCTAGTGGCTCTTCTTTTCTTCTTTTCATTTTCTCTTCATGGGCTAGTAAAGAACCTTCTAATTGTTCTACAGTCATAGAGTCTAGATCTTTAGAATCCTCAATAACACACACTAGATAATTAAATTTAGGTGTTAAAAAATGAAGGATCTTTTCTACCGCACACATATCATTTACTTCCTTCTCGTATCTTCTTACTTGATTTACAACAACCATCAATCTTGAGCAGAAATCTGAAATGGATTCGGATTCTTTCATTTTTAAAACTTCAAACTCAGCCCATAGAGTTTGAAGTTTTATCTTCTTTACTTTATCAACTCCTTGGAGAGAATTTTGTAAAATCCCCCACGCTTCTTTTGAGGTGATTGCATTTGCCATTTTCTCAAGCATGCCATCATCCAAACATTGATGGATAAGAGTGAGGGCCTGTTGATCTTTCTCTCTTGTCTTTAACAAGACCTCCTTTTCATTTGAGGGCAAAGTTACCTCAATTGCGGGTTTTGTGTACCCTTTGTCTAATATATCCCAAACATCTTGAGATCCAAGAATAACTTTCATTCGTAGACACCATTTTTCATAAATTTCTCTTGTGAGACGGGCGTATTGAAAGGAAAACGGACTATTATTTGTCATGACTCTGTTACCACGTTGGACAAAATGATAATCATACCCAGGATAATGTCCAAACTAAATAGCAATAGGAAGAGAGTAACAACGACACCAAATACTAAAATAGGTAAATATGGTACCTGAATAAGTAATACAATGATATTGCTGAAAAACTTAGTAGTGTCAAAAGACTACTACTCAACACTCTTTTATTTCTTACAACTCACAATAATATTACTTGCACACATTTTCTCACAAACTAAGAAGTAGTTGTGGATTACTCTCTCTACTCTCAATTGCTTCTCTAATTTGGTGTATCTTCAAGTGTTCAATTACTACTTTATTCATAGAGTTTTTTTTAACACTTGATTACATTATTAATGACATAATGTTGTACCCAATTTCAACAAAAAATTGGCTGCCTAACTCTACCAAACTTATACCTAACTTTGACTACAAATGTGGCAACCAACTTTCACATTGTGGCTACCAATTTTCACATTTGTCGCTAGAAATTTCAACAAGTATGAATGTCTAGATTTATTTCCACATATATGCTATATTCATCCATTTCTAATTATTATAGTTTCCTTTTCTAGATTCAAATTATAAAAACTTTGACAAATATTTTAGTATGTATTTTTTCATTATATTGATATGCAAAAAAATTACAATTTATAGTACTTTTCATATGATTTTTGAATTTTTTTGTTTAAATTATTAAATTAATATAATTTAATTTAACTTTAAAAATCAATCAAGTTGACTTTTAAACAAATAAAAGGAATGCATTTAACAGAGTTCATCAAATATTTTATTTCATGATGGAGAGCTGGAAACTAGAGTTTTGATAATCATCAACTTGTGTTTCCTGCATCTTCCATAAAAGAAAATCATCAAGTAGAATTAATCTTCAACTTGTGTTTCCTGCATCTTCCATACAAGAAAATCATCAAGTAAAATCTGAGAAGAGTAGAGTGTCACAAACATTATCCCTACCTCAGCGAGGTAGGGACTATTGAGGCAATCAATCAAATCTAATTTGCCTAGCCTTTTTTACTTATCAATATTGAGCTTCCCTTTAACAACTTATAATCTGTCAGCTTATGGCTTCACTGATGACCACTCCACACATAAAATTTGCTGCTATTTGCCAGATATGACAAAAATTACACAAAATATTACCACATGCATTTGATTAAGCAGTCTCTAAAGTGTACTAATGATTAGCTTTATTTTAAGAACTAGCATATAATATAACATTGGACATTGTACATTCACTACTAAAAAAAAAGACATATAGGGTCTGTTTGGAAAGCCACTTGATAATTAGAATTGAGATAATTACCCAATCTAGTAATTACAATGACTTGTTTGCTTGTCACAATGTAATTACAGTGTAAAAGTGTACTGTTTGTTTGCACAAGTGTAATCATAAGGTTACATTAAATTTTAAAAATAAAAGTTAATCATTTAAAATTAAAAATATATCTCATGAACAAGGTTTTATCAAGGTCCACACGGAAAAAGAGGATGTAATAGATGATGAACATATCGCTTTCCTAACTATGTGGTTTTGCTAGTTCGTCTTGTGCAATGGTTTGTTAAGAGTAACAATGAAATATAGTCAACTAGCAGTTGCTCTTGTTTCGGATAGGAAGATTTCTTTGGCTGTAGAAATTAAGTTATCAGAGACATTGATCATGCAGTGGCCTCTTGCCCCCGCAAGCAAAGACGTTTCAAGATAGTAGGCAACCAAAAAAGCTCAAAGCAAATCTCCTAGTGAGTGTACCCTTAGTTTCAAATTTTCTCTATCTAAAACGAAAAGAAGAAAAAAGAAAAAAGAAAAAAAGAAGCCATTTTTTTCTATGGACCCCTTCCACCTGATTACTTTACTAACTGTATAAACTTTTTTTTTTGGTTTAGAAACACATAGAAAGGTCAATCTTGACAATTCACTTTATTCAATACATTTTTACTATTAATTATATATTTTTCACAGAGTATTATTGTAACTTAACATAGAGTTTAAAGGGGGTTTAAAATATAATAATATGAGATTAAGGGAAAAGAATGTGCGAAGACAAACAACATTTTCTTGTTTTCTTCTATGTGATTGAGGTTAAGGAGAATAAACGCTTTTTTTTAATATAAAAATGATACATTTATCATAAACAATTATTTCTTTCTATGAAAAACTAACACAATTATTATTTTTGGGGAAAAAGTGAGGCTCCCTAAAATTGAGGTCCTAAGGCGTGTTCCTTATTTTCATAAGCATTGAGCCGATACTGATCACAAGGGTATTGATGACTAAACAAAATCTCTATGTAAATTTATTTCTTCAAAACTAAATAAGTTTCAACAACTCGGTGAGATATATCCTTAATCTTCATTCTTTAATCATTCAAAACTGAAAAGTAGTAGATACCATTTTATGTTTATAGAAGTTTCAAAATTTACACTTGAAAAATGACACATCGTAAAATAATTCACCACAAAATGTTTAACAGAATCTCGAAATCAAAGCTTCAAACCTAAAAGTATTCGACATGAACTCAGCAACATAACAAAATCCTCAAAATTTCAAAGTCATTTAAAAACACCGATTAAAAAGAGAAAAAAAGGGTTAATATGCATGATCACATACATACATACATACATATATATATATATATATATATAATATATATATATATATATATATATATATATATATATATATATAATATATATATATATAACGTATATGCATAAATTATTTTCCTCACAAGAATAACTGTATAAAATAGTTACAACAATTGAATGAAACAATGGAGAAACAATTGATTAAAAATAGTTTACTTGTAAAAGGAAGGAAAGAGTGAGTAGTTCTTAAATTTCCACCCAAAAAAATAATAATCAAGAACTAGTAGTTAATATTTTCTATGTTTACAAGCTCATACATTGAGAGAAATGAACACTCATACATGTCTGAGCTTGTAAACATAGAAAAATATTAACTACTAGTTCTTGATTATTATTTTTTTGGGTGAAAATTTAAGAACTATTCACTCTTTCCTTCCTTTTACAGGTAAACTATTTTTAATCAATTGTTTCTCCATTGTTTCATTAAAATTGTTGTAACTATTTTATACAGTTTTTCTTTTGAGGAAAATAATTTATGCATACACGTTATATATATGTATATGTATGTACGTGATCATGCATATGACCCACTTTTTTTCTTTTTAATCGGTGTTTCTAAATGACTCTGGAATTTGAGGATTTTGTTATCTTGCTGAGTTCATGTCGAATACTTTTATGTTTGAAGCTTTGATTTCTAGATTCTGTTAAACATTTTGTGGTGAATTATTTAAGAAAGTGTCATTTTTCAAGTGTAAATTTTGAAACTTCTATAAACATAAAATGGTATCTACTACTTTTCAGTTTTGAATGATTAAAGTATGAAGATAAGGATATATCTCACCGAGTTGTTGAATCTTTATTTAGTTTTAAAGAAAATAACTTTACGTAGTGATTTTGTTTAGTCATCAATACCCTTGTGATCAGTGTCGACTCAATGCTTATTAAAATAAGGAACATGGCTTAGGCCCCCAATTTTAGGGGGCCTCAATTTTTCCCAAAAAAAATTTTTTTATGTTAATTTTTCATAGAAAGAAATAATTTTTATGATAAATGTATCATTTTTATTTAAAAAAATTATTATTCTCCTAAACTCAATCACATAGAAGAAAACAAGAAAATGTTGTTTGTGTTCTGACATTCTTTTCGCTTAAACTCATATTATTATATTTTAAACTCCCTTTGTACTCTATGTTAAGTTATAATAATACTCTGTTAAGATTTAGCAAACTCAACTTGGATTTTATCTCAAAATTCATAAGATTGAAAAGTGAAGGTCATCTTCAAGGAAGAACACTGCTCATATCAACAAGGGACCAGATGGAGTGTTAAAGAGTCTTGTTGTATTTAGAGTTTGGTGTCTTATGTGCTTACATTGTAAATCTGATTCTAATATATAAAGGATACAAATCTTATTTTGGTTTCTAGAAGTCTAAGTCATCTAGATTTAGGTGATTTAGTAGGCAACATTGTTGTTGCTTAGTCAAAATCTAAATCGTCCAAAGGGTGGGGTTTTAGTGGGCGGTGGGGTATCCACTAAAGAAAATCTATATTAATCGGTGAGGGTTAGTATAGTGGTTAGTGTTGTATCTACTCTGGCTCAGCTAAGTGATAGGAAGTATTACTTAGTATAGATATTAGCAAGCTAATCTCTTGGCTATAAAACTGGTTTTACTTTTGCTTGTGAGAAGATTAGTGAAACGAAATCCGAAAAGTCCTGTTGAGACAGGTCGTTGTTTTCTTCCCTTGAGCAAGGAGGTTTCCACGTAAAGTTGCTTGTTAAATCTTTACTTTCAGTACTTTTTTTACTGTTCATTATTATAACTGTGCTGAGGACCTAGTCCTATCGAAACAAGTGGACGCAACTTTTAGTTACTGTTCTTGCTGAGTCAAGGAACCTGGTCTTTGACTCTTAAGTGGACACATACATTCCAACAACTTCTAAATGGGATTTGAGGTTGTGCCCTTGGGTTTTTAAGTTTACTGGCCTACAATACATAATACGATAAACTAAATTAGTAAAGTTCAATATAGACAACATAAATAGACAACATCAATGGTAATTAAGATTTGTTTAGTCACAAAGGAGGAGGTGGACTGTATTGATGCCTCAGTAAGAGTGCTTGAAACCTACATCGAAATAACATTTTTAGTATTTCTATTCTTAATATATATTTAAGGGAATCAACTTATTTTGAAAGCTTACTTCCGTTTCATTATTCAGTATATATGAACCTTCTTTGTTGACTTCCTGGTGAACTTGTTGCTGTTGAACCTCGGATTGATTGGTTTTTATAAGAATAAGACATTTTCTACTATTATGTCGTGTTTTTACACACAATCCACATTTCTTTTTTCCCCTTTCTTGACGATTTTAAAAGGGTACTATTTCCGAAATCTGATTCTTTTTTAGTTGTCTCATCATTTCCTCTCTCTCTTAGTTTTCTTGGTCTACGTGGCTGAGCTTTATATATTGGTGACAGTGGTGGTTCACCCAGTCTTAGACCATTGCTCAGAGCTATTAATTGGCAAAATAGATGGATAATAACTCTTCATATATTGCTCAACTGTGTAACTTTCATGAACATACTTTTCAGGTTCATCCTTCTTAACCCATATAGTTGTGACAGCATGATTACAAGGTATCCCTGTTAAGTCCCATCTCTTACAAGAACATGTCCTCTCCTTAAGTCAATAGAGAATAATCTTATCTTTATTTACTATTTATCAATTTATCAGTGATAGCATTATGTTAAAAATACATATAATAATTCTCACTTAGATGATGTTTTTCAATGTTGAGTTGTTAAAATCTTATCTAAAATTAGTAACGGGAAAAACATTATTAAATACTAATAACTTTCATCTAAATAGTGTGAGAAAAATTAATTTTGAATAAATATGTTTATAAAATTTATTTATTTTTTAGGCCATAAATTGAAATTTCACTTTAGGCCCCCAATTACGTTGAGCTACCTTGCTACTATCTTTACCAAATTTTGATGGTGGAGATTGGGAAGAAAGTTTACTTTGGCCTGTGACATGCATACAAATTTACAGTAATAAACTTCCAAAGCCTAGATAGTAAAGACAAAAACTAGGCATACCATGAATCCACTCCCTATGACCCTGAATTCCATGTGTATTCAGATTTCACTAGCAAACTTCCACTCTCAATTATCCAACCCACTTCAACAATTTTGTATTATTGTATCACTCTTAATAACAAATTATTGTCAAAGCTCACGTGAATCTTCTTATGCAATCAAGACACGTTAGCTTACCTCAATCAAATAGCTTCTACAATTGTAATGAGAAAAAAACATGAATGATGAAGGACATTTCGTAATTCCACTTTTTTGTCCATAAACATATACTAATGTTGAAATAATTTATAATTCATGTGTGTTTACATTTTTGTCCAAGTTAAGATATTGTTTGTGCACGAGGCACTTCAATGAAGGATTTGAGTACTGTTTATGCACGGGACTTACTGGTCACATCTCGCTGCAATTTATAAGTCTAATTTGGAGTGACAACCATTAGCATGTTGTTCAATATTATAACTTGGAGAATTTGTTTGTGATTCAAATGATTGTCCATCTACAACATAAGACACAAATTTAACTTTAACTGCATCACAATGAGTTACGTTGTTAGCACGTCCTTGCTTTGTTGGATAATAATATCCCTTGACCTGGTGTAGCTTTGACATATCTGATGATTATTAATGTTGCATTCATATGTGATTGTTGCATAAACTGAAGTAGAGTTTGAACGTTGTAGGCTATATCACGCCTGGAATTACTATGAGGTATAGCAACATTTATATTACTCTTTGATACCTTCCTTTATCAGTAACCAACTCATCAATTGCATCTTTGGTGTTGCTTAACTTATTGTTTAATTATATATGATAAGTACAATTTAACACCATTATCTCGAACTCCTGGATGAGCTATCCTCAACTACATCCTTTCGAGCAATTATTCAAACTACGACTATCATATCCTCCTCCAATTTGCTACAACATTGCCAAAGACATAAAGGAAAACTCAACAGAAATTGAAAGAGACCAGAATGCTTGAAAGCTATTGATGATTACAAGCAAATGCTTAAACTAAGATATTAGTTGGGAAAAAGCGAATCAATAAGCCCTAAAGGGGTAGTAAACACATGTAAGAAGTTAGAAACATAGTCTTTCATGAGTCATAAACTCATAGATGATTAGCCTCTCAGCTCCTTCCTTGTTATATCCTAAGAGATTCTGATGGTGGAGATTGAGAATGCAGTTTAATTCAGTTTGTCACATGAGATAGCTCATAAATGGAATGATGGCAACTTTAGTTTGTATCAGTTATGGAGGGATGCTCAAGAAAAGGAATTTGAGTCAACAAAGGACTCAATTCTAAGGATTATTGATTTTACCGAAACAGGACTTTATAATTTAGTCTCTTTTTTCATATTAAAAGCAGAGAGATGGTTAGAAAAAAAAGATAGATAGAAAAGAGAAAAAAATTGTTTTTTTTTCATTGTAAATGTGACACTGATGGAATATTAATTCAATAACTTTGTGCATTTATGATTTTGTGTATGAGTACGAATTTTAAATTATGAATTTTAGAATTGAGATCAAATACAAAGCTTGTTAAACATAAATAAGAAAATGAAGACATATAAAATGGGAAAAGACTAAACATACGATATTAAAGAGAATTTTAGTAGTTAAGTTGGTTGACGATCTGAAAACTTGTTGATGAAAGTTCGATTCCCCACATTGTAATCTTCTTCCTCATTTTCCTTTTCAATAACAATTAAAAGATATTGTTACAATAAATCATATAAAGAAAAATAAAATTATTCAACATTCAATGAGCAAATAAATAGAGTTACCCAATTTAACCGGTATTTAAATAATTTGAATCATATTTTGTGATATCTTTATCTTCATTTTTTCTCTGGACAATTGTTGAGGAAGCATCCTCTCATGGTTATGTATATGCATTCAAAATTTCAAAGTAAATGGATAACTGAAAAAAGAAGAAGAAAATAATAAAAGAATTCAAAAATGACAAGAACAAGAGAACTGACTTGAAGAGTTGTTCAGGTTTTCTTTCCCTCTATTTCCCATCAATTCTCGGAACATACCCAACAATCCTCCACATTGATGGGCAATGGTTATAACATAAGAATGCATGGACAATTGTGTACTTTACATGCAAGGATTAATTGCATCTGAATAAGTAGGTTTCCCTTTGGACTTTTTGTAGTGAACATATGTCGGATATACTCGATCAATCAGTAAATGTGATATCCTTGAACCGTCAAGCTTTGGTGTATACCTAGACAACCATATGTCACACAATTAACCCTTTACTATTTATGGTTCTTACAGTTGTGTTCGTTTGAGCCATGAACACCTCCTGGTTTCATGAGTGTATTGAGAATAGACTTTTGACATAATATTCTCTTTGAAACGGCTTACACTTCATACTCATATAGGTGATTTCTAATCGTGTCATCTCGTAAATACACTATTTGGTCAAATCTACCAAACTTAGCAAATCATTAAAAACTTTAAGCTTTATTACCTCATTAACAAGACTTAAAGTCTTAACCTTGTTCCTGAACATTGTCTTCATCATGAGAATAGATTGAATTAATTGACAATGTCGAACCGTCAGCCACAACTTTGTTTTTCTCTTTGAATCTAGCTCTTGGAATCTCCAATCTGCTAAATAGAGTTACTGTCATACTGACTTGTCCTAAGCCGTAAACCAATTCCCTTAGATGATCTTTCAGGTCTCTCTCACTAGGCCTTTCGTTAGTGGATCTAAAACATTATCACTTGACTTTACATAGTCAATTATGATAATTCCACTAGAGAATAGTTGTCTTACGGTGTTATGTCTCCGTCGTATATGACGAGACTTCCCGTTGTACATGACGCTCATTCCCCTACCAATTGTTGCTTGACTATCGCAATGTATGCAAATATATCCAACAGGTTTGGTCCTGAATGGAATATCCTCTAGGAAATTCCATAGCCATTCAGCTTCTTCACCAGCCTTATCAAAAGCAATGAATTCAGATTCCATTGTGGAGTGAGCAATACATGTCTGTTTGGACGATTTCCAAGAGAATGCTCCTCCACCAAGTATGAACACATAACCACTTGTGGATTTTACTTCATTTGATCCGGTGATCCAATTTGCATCACCATATCCTTCGATCACAGCAGGATATTCATTATAATGGAAAGCATAATGTTGTGTATATTTTAGATAACCTAACACACGTTTCATCATCATCATCCAGTGAGTTTGATTTAGATTACTAGTGAACCAACTCAGTTTGCTATTAGCACATGCTATATCTGGTCGCATACAATTCATAATATACATCAAACTTCCCACGCTCTGGCATATTCCAATTGAGAGTCACTTTGACCTTCATTCTTTTTAAATGTACAACTTAAATCAGTTGGAGTTTTGACAATATTGAAATCCAAGTACTTGAAATTATCCAAAAATCTTTCAATATAATGAGATTCAGATAATATTAGTCCTTGTGGAGTTTTTATAATCTTGACCTCTAAGAACAAATCAGCAACTCCTAAGTCCTTCATATCGAACTTGCTAGATAGCATACGCTTAGTAACATTTATATCATCAATGTCTTTACTCATTATTAACAGGTCATCAACATACTAACAAACAATGATTTCATGATTCATAACATTTTTAATGTAAACACATTTATCACATTCGTTAATCTTGAATCCATTTGCCATCATTGTTTGGTCAAATTTAGCATGTCATTGTTTGGGTGCTTGCTTGAGTCCATAAAGTGACTCTACAAGTCTGCACACTTTCTTTTCTTTAACAGGAACTACAAACCATTCGAGTTGTTCCATGTAAATTTTTTCCTCCAACTCTCTATTTAAGAAGACTGTCTTTACATCCATTTGGTAAATTTTAAGATCATGCACTGCTGCTAGTGCTATTAACATCCTAATTGATGTTATCCTTGTTACTGGAGAGTATGTTTCAAATTAGTCTAGACCTTCCTTTTGTATGTACCCCTTGACTACCAGTCTAGCCTTATATTTGTCAATAGTCCCATCAGGTTTCATTTTCCTTTTAAAGATCCATTTTGATCCTAAAGATTTATTTTCTGGATGAAGATTAGCCAATTCCCAAGTGTGATTACTTAAAATTGATTCAATCTCACATTGACAGCTTTTTTCCAATAAGTTGACTCAGACGAAGACACATTTGCTTTAAATGTTTGAAGCTCATTTTCAAGCAATAGTGCTACCAAAATCTGATCCGAAAGAAGCAGGTTTCCGTTGGCGAGTACTACGGCTAGGATCCTTACTAGTTAGAACATTTTCCGTTGATTTTTCTCTTGGTTGTTTAGGTCTTTCACTTGTCGACTCACATTCAGTTTTATACCGATAAATGTTTTACAAAAATTCTGCATTATCTGACTAAAATTATCGTATTAACATGAATCTCAGGATTATCAGATTTGTGAACCAAAAACAGACAGGCCTTACTGTTCACATCATACCCAATAAATACACAATATATTTTTTTGGGTCCAATTTTATCCCTCTTCGGTAAAGGAACCTCTACCCTGGCTAAACACCCCTACCCTTTGAAATATTTCAAATTGGGTTTCCTTCCTTTCCACAACTCATATGGAATTGATTGTGTTTTTCGATGGGGTACTCTATTGAGTATTTTATTATCCATAAGGATGGCTTCCCCCCAAAGGTTTCACGGTGAATCAGAATTGACCATTAAGGCATTCATCATTTCATTTAACGGATAAGGGCCTAAAATACCCTTAAAGTATTCAAAATGGTACAAAATGACCCTTCATCCACCTATTGGCTCCAAAATGCCCTTTTCATCCTCCTATTGCCTCCAAAATACCCTTGTCATCCATCTTTGGGTTCAAAATTGACCACTTTTTTTAATTGTTTTAAAATTAAACTCTTTAAATATTTTTTAAAATATTTGGCGTTCAACTATTGATTATAATTATAATTTATTATATAATTTATGAACCAACCCACTACTCACTCATTACTAGTTAAACCGCACCCAATTAATAATCCAATTATAATATCAAAATCGTCATAAACACTACTAAAACACGATGAAATTATAGATTCCTGAAAATGACATTCAAAATTGTTCGAGTCCGAATCGAAGCCCCAATTAAATTTAGGTTGAGCCGCTTATTTAGGAGGACACTTTCTTTCAAAATTGAATTAGAAATTTATGATTAAAGGTAAAGAAGTAATACATCCCGAATTAATTCATGCACTTTTTTTTAAATATAATTTTATAAATATTTATGATTTGTTTTAAAACCTTTAATATATTATTTTGAAAAAAAGTTACCTATGAAGTAACATCACATAATTGAGACGTAAGAATAATTAAAATGAACATAGCCAGGCTTTTAAATTTATCGGTGATTCTTATTTAGCCACTTGAATGTATGATAATTTACCTCTATAATTTTTAGAAACAGTTAAATGGCAGTAGCTTGCATTATAATTTGACGGATTCATTGTGGGTAGTGGATTGATTTATAAACTATACTAATAAGTTAAATTATAACAAAAAGTTAGCGTCACGTATTTTAAAAAATATTTAAATAGTTTAAATATAAAACAGTTAAATAAATGGTCAATTTTGAACCAAAAGGTGGATGACAAGGGTATTTTGGACCCAATAGGTGGGTGGGAAGAGTATTTTGGAGCCAATAGGTGGATGGAGGGTTATTTTGTACCATTTTCAATACTTTAAGGGTATTTTAGGCCCTTTTCCGTTCATTTAATGTTTTGTTCTTCCGTTCCGCCAAACCATTTGACTGTGGTGTATAAGGTGTAGTAGTTTGATGAATAATATCATATTCTAAACATATCTCTCTTAAAGGAGATTCATATTCTCCACCCCTATCACTCTGAATCATTTTTATCTTTAGATTCAATTGGTTCTCCACTTCATTTTTGTATTGCTTAAATGCATCAATTGCATCATCCTTACTATTAAGCAAATATACATAACAAAATTGAGTGAAGTCATCAATAAAAGTTATTAAATACTTTTTTTCACCACGAGATGGTGTTGACTTCATATCACATATATCTGTGTGAATTCAGTCTAAAGTTTTGGAATTTCTTTTAACACACTTATAAGGATGTTTAACAAACCTACTTTTCACACAAATTTCACATTTCTATTTATCACATTTAAAATCAGGCAATGCTTCTATAGTGACCAATTTTCGCAAGACTTTGTAATTTGCATGTCCCAAATGGGCATGCCATAAACCATTCGACTCCAATAAGTAAACAGAAGCAGAATTTTTATTAATACTGACAACAACCATTACATTCAGTTTGAAAAGACCCTCATTGAGGTAGCCCTTTCCTATGAACATTTCATTCTTAATTATTACAACTTTATCACTAACTAGGACACACTTAAATCTGTTCTTAATGAGTAGTGCAACATAAACTAAATTCTTCCTAATAGTAGGGATATGCAGAACACTGTTCCAAAATCAACACCTTGTCGGGTGTCATTTTCAACATTACTTTCCCAGTTCTTGCAATTATTACTTTTGCTGTGTTTCCAATGAACAAATCTTCATCATACTCAACAAGAGTGTATGTTTCAAAGTCTTCTTTCGCAGAGCAAATATGTCGAGTGGCACATGAGTCAAAAAATCACTCCTTGGGATTTCCAACTAAGTTACACTCCGAGATCATTGCACACAAGTCATCTGCATCTTCCATCTCTTTCACGATGTTTTCTTGACTTTTGTCTTTGCCTTTGTCTTTGTACTTTCTTGGAGCATGACAATCAGAAGACTTATGACCAGCCTTGCCACAGTTGTAATAATTGCCTTTGAATTTCTTGTTGGCCTGTTCTGACTTCTGCCCATTGATCTTTCTCTTTGTGTCTTTGGTAGGAGCTTCTTCAACAACATTAACTCCAATGATTGTTGAGCTCTTACGAGACTTCTTTTCAACATTTTTGTTATCTTCCTCAATCTTGAGCCGAATCACAAGATCTTCAAGTTTCATTTCTTTACGTTTGTGCTTTAAATAATCCTTGAAATCGTTCCACAAAGGAGTCAACTTCTCGATCATTGCAATCACTTGAAAAGCTTCATTTACTACCATATCTTTAGCAATCAGATCATGGAGAATAAGTTGAAGTCCTACACTTGTGATCCAATAGTTTTACTATCTACCATTTTATAGTCTAAAAACTTTGCAACCACAAACTTTTTCAAGCATGCATCTTCTGTCTTATATTTCTTCTCAAGTGCATCCCACAACTCTTTTGAAGTTTTTATTGCACTATAGACATTATATAAGTCATCCTCTAAAGCACTCAAAATGTAGTTTTTACATAGGAAGTCTTTCTGTTTCCATGCTTCACTTGTCATGAATTTTTCTCTGTCTGGCATATCATCAGCAATCAATGGAGTTTCTTCACTAGTAAATTTCTGCAAACCAAGAGTGGTAAGCCAGAAAAATACCCGTTGGTGCCATCCTTTGAAATTCACACTTGTGAATTTATCCGGTTTCTCTGCTTGTGGTATAACAGTTCGGGTTGGTGCAACAACAGCCACTGTTCACCATTGTTTGTCATTTCTGATAAACAAAAATCGATGCGGTCTTAGTAAGCAATAAATTATAATTGCAGACTTAAAGAAGTATAAAATCACGAAGATTTTTTTTCCACTAGAAACACAGTTTATAAATAATATATTAAGAGCGTTGCCAATCTGTGTTAGAAAACTAGAAATTACTGATTCTAATAAATTATTCAGATACACGAAGTAACTAAAATTATAGAAGCAGTAAGAAAGATGAACATAAGTTTAATTCACAAAAGTCTGTAAAACGTACCAGAATGTGAATAAAGTCTTAACAAGAAAAGATCAAGTCCAATGAACTCACAGTGTCCTCTTATGGAAATTATTCTGCTCTAGTATCCGAGGTTTAGTTTGGAATATAACCTCCCAGGGTAAAATGATCTCAATCACCAGAGTATAGATACCAAAAACTCTGGTGTCAGTGAACCAATCAACAACAGGAAAGTACACGAAAACTTTTTTTGTGCAGAAGAAGAAGAAGAAACTCAGAAAATTCGCTAGTAAATATTTTGAAGAATGAATGATACTAATAGGCTAGAAGTACAGGTTATGAAAGGTTGCAAACCTTTCAGAATCCACACGATCATTAATGAAAGTTTGCAACCTTTCAAATGGTACTGACTGTTCCTGAAAGTTGCAACCTTTCAGAATAGTCATCGCGGGAATTTTTAAATAAAAAATGGGTCGTGCGCGGATCCGAGTAAGGTCGGGTTAATCAATTAAAAAATTGAAAGGTTTCGATTAATTTTAACTAAATAACTGAAAACGTCAACTAATTAATTGAAAAAGCTTTTGTCCATTTAATTTAATTAATTAAATAAATAATTAAAACAAACTTTGTCAAAAAATAATGTCTCAATCGTTTGCTGAAGCCGAGCGACGGCGACCGGCGTTGAGGGGGTTCCTCTTTCCAACCATTTTAACAATTAATAGTAGAGTTTCTATATTTAAGCTCTCATATTTTTCTTTTCACCACGATGAGGGACAAATACTTTTTCATTAAAGCATAAGAAGACTATTCAAGTTCCCAACTATTCAAGTTTTCAACTTCATAAGTTCTTTTCTCTCTCTCTATTTCCCATCAATTCTTGCAACATACCCAACATATATAATATAAATAATGATAATTAACAACTTAAAATATTGGTAAAAAACATATAAAAAAATCGATTGATTCATAAAATTATTATATATCTATGTCAAATAAAATGGGATAAAAGAAGTAACATGTACTATTTTATTTGAAAACTATGTAGAAACTATTGTAAATCTCAATAATTAACAACATTTGATTGACTTTTGAAATCTATTTGTGCGACATACAACGGGATAAGAGAAGTAACACGTATTATTAAACATTTTCGAAGACGAATACACTAATTATGATGATGTTGTTATGCCACCCCATATGGTAATTAGATAGAGAGTTTCAAGAAGAATGATGACAATTTTAGTTTGTATAGTCTATGAACGGATGCTCAAGAGAAGGAATTTGAGTCAACTAAGGGACTCAATTCTAAGGATGATTGATTTTACCGAAACAGAACTTTATAATTTCGTCTCTTTGTTCATATGAAAAGCAAAGAAATGATTACGAAAAAAAGATAGATAGAGAAGAGAAAAAGTTATTCTTTTTTTTCATTGTAAATGTGACGTTGATAGAATATAAATTCAATAAATTTGAGTATTTATGATTTTGTGTATGAGTACGAATAAATTAAGAATTTTAGAATTGAGATCAAATACAAAGCTTGTTAAAAATAAATAAGAAAATGAAGACATATAAAATGGGAAATACTAAACACACGGTATTAATGAAAATTTTAGTAGTTAAATTGGTTGACTACCTCAAAACTTGTTGATGAGAGTTTGATTCCCCACATTGTAATCTCCTTCCTCATTTTCCTTTTCAATAACAATCAAAAAATATTGTTAAAATAAATCATATAAAGAAAAATCAAATCATTCAACATTCAATGAGAAAATAAATAAAGTTACCTTTTTTAACCGGTATTTAAATAATTTTATTCATATTTTGTGATATCTTCATCTTTATTTCTTTTCTGACAATTGTTGAGTAAACATCCTCTCATGGTTATGTATATTCATTCAAAATTTGATAGTAATGGATAACTTAAAAAAAGAACAAGAAAATAAAAAAAGGAATTCAAAAATGACAAGAACAAACGAACTTGCTTGAAGAGTTGTTCGGGCTTTTGGCTGAAAGGGGGAGAAATAGGAAAGTTTGGCGGCAATTGAAAAAAAGTAAAAAATTAGGGCTTAGAAAAAAGGAATATTGGGTGACCTGGTTAATAGAAAGAAAGGTGAAGTTTACGAGGATCACACACGCATGCAAGCACAGGCACACACGCGAACACACGCGTGCATGGACCCTCCACACACAATAACCAGTTAGGTCATGATCGACATGTCGTCCTGGCAGGTGCACTATTTTTCCTTTTTTGATGGTATTTTTATTTGAATTTGTTTGTCTTGTTTTTTTAATTTTTAAATATCTAAAAGTTATGTAATATATGCCATAAATAATTATTATTTTGAACTTAAAATACTTGTAAAATGAGATAAAAGAAGTAACATGTATTATTTAATTTTAAAACTACGTAGAAAATATTGTAAATCTCAATAATTAACAAAGTTTGATTGATTTTTGAAATTCTATTTGTATTACATACATCAAGATAAGAGAAGTAATATATATTATTAAAGTTTCCTAAAGATGAGTACAGTGATGATGATGATGTTGTTGTGCCTGCCCATATGATAATTAGATAGTGAGATTCAAAAAGAATGATGACAATTTTAAGTTTGTATCGTCTATGGATGGATGCTCAAGAGAAGGAATTTGAGTCAAATAAGGAGCTCAATTCTAATGATGATTAATTTTACACCGAAATATAACTTTATAATTTAGTCTCTTTGTTCGTATTAGACGAAGAGAAATGGTTAACGAAAAACAGTAGATAGAGAAGAGAAAAAAATTGTTCTTTTTTTCATTGTAAATGTGACACTGATGTAATATCAATTCAATAAGTTTGTGTATTATGATTTTGTGTGTGAGTACGAATTTTAGAATTGATATCAAACACAAAGCTTGATAAAAATAAATAAGAAAATGAAGACATATTAAATAGAAAAAGACTAAACATACAGTATAAAGGATAATTTTAGTAAAGTTTTTTGACTACTTGAAAAACTGTTGAAGAGAGTTTGATTCCCCACATTGTAATCTCCTTCCTCATTTTCCTTTTCAATAACAATTAAAAAATATTGTTAAAATAAATCATACAAAGAAAATTCAAATCATTCAACATTCAATGAGCAAATAAATAGAGTTTCCCCATTTAACCGGTGTTTAAATAATTTGAATCATACTTTATGATATCTTCATCTACATTCCTTTTCCTGACAATCATTGAGGAAACATCTCTCATGGTTACGTATATTCATTCAAAATTTCATAGTAAATGTAAAGCTGAGAAAAAGAAGAAGATAAAAAAAAAAAGGAATTTAGAAATGACAAGAACGAACTGACGAACTGCGTACTTGAAGATGTTGTTCGTACTTGAAAAGTAGAAAGGAGTAGGGAAAGTTGGGCGGTAAGGAGATGAAGAAAAGTATTAGGGCTTAGAGAAAAAAGAATATTGGATGACATGGTTAAATAGAGTGAAAGGTAAAGTTTACGAGGATCACGCAAGTGCACGCACGCCTGCTCTCACGCACACAGGCGCACCGCGCATACACGCACCCCCTACACAATAACAAGGTAGGTCATGATCGATATGTCTGCCTGGCAGCTGCACTATTTTTCCTTTTTTTTTTGATTATTTTTTGTTTTATTTTTTCTGTCTTGTTTTTTTTATTTTTAAAGTATTTGAAAATTATATAATATATACTATAAATAATAATAATTACCAATTTAAAATACTTGTAAAAAACATATAAAAATTTGATTGATACATAAAATTAATATATCTATGTCAAATAAAATAGGATAAAAGAAGCAACATGATACTTTAATTTGAAAACTACGTAGAAAGTATTGTAAATCTCAATAATTAACAACATTTGATTGACTTTTGAATTCTATTTGTGATACATACACCAGGATAAGAGAAGTAGCACATATTACTTAAATGTTTCGAAGACGATTACACTAATGATAATTATGTTATTGTGGCACCCCATATGATAATTAGATAGAGAATGTCGAGAAGAATGATGATTAGATAGTGAGATTCAAAAAGAATGATGACAATTTTAAGTTTGTATCGTCTATGGATGGATGCTCAAGAGAAGGAATTTGAGTCAAATAAGGAGCTCAATTCTAAGGATGATTAATTTTACCGAAATATAACTTTATAATTTAGTCTCTTTGTTCGTATTAGACGAAGAGAAATGGTTAACGAAAAACAGTAGATAGAGAAGAGAAAAAAATTGTTCTTTTTTTCATTGTAAATGTGACACTGATGTAATATCAATTCAATAGGTTTGTGTATTTATGATTTTGTGTGTGAGTACGAATTTTAGAATTGATATCAAACACAAAGCTTGATAAAAATAAATAAGAAAATGAAGACATATTAAATAGAAAAAGACTAAACATACAGTATAAAGGATAATTTTAGTAAAGTTTTTTGACTACTTGAAAAACTGTTGAAGAGAGTTTGATTCCCCACATTGTAATCTCCTTCCTCATTTTCCTTTTCAATAACAATTAAAAATATTGTTAAAATAAATCATACAAAGAAAATTCAAATCATTTCACATTCAATGAGCAAATAAATAGAGTTTCCCCATTTAACCGGTGTTTAAATAATTTGAATCATACTTTATGATATCTTCATCTACATTCCTTTTCCTGACAATTATTGAGGAAACATCTCTCATGGTTACGTATATTCATTCAAAATTTCATAGTAAATGTAAAGCTAAGAAAAAGAAGAAGATAATAAAAAAAAGGAATTTAGAAATGACAAGAACAAGCGAACTGACTTGAAGAGTTGTTCGTACTTTTGGCTGAAAGGAGTAGAAATAGGAAAGTTGGGCGGTAATTAGAGAAAGTAAAAGTATTAGGGCTTAGAAAAAAAGAATATTGGATGACATGGTTAAATAGAATGAAAGGTAAAGTTTACGAGGATCACGCAAGTGCACGCACGCCTGCTCTCACGCACACAGGCGCACGCGCATACACGCACCCCCTACACAATAACAAGGTAGGTCATGATCGATATGTCTGCCTGGCAGCTGCACTATTTTTCCTTTTTTTGATTATTTTTTGTTTTAATTTTTCTGTCTTGTTTTTTAATTTTTAAAGTATTTGAAAATTATATAATATATACTATAAATATAATAATTACCAATTTAAAATACTTGTAAAAAACATATAAAAATTTGATTGATACATAAAATTAATATATCTATGTCAAATAAAATAGGATAAAAAAGAAACATGATACTTTAATTTGAAAACTACGTAGAAAGTATTGTAAATCTCAATAATTAACAACATTTGATTGACTTTTGAATTCTATTTGTGATATACACCAGGATAAGAGAAGTAGCACATATTACTTAAATGTTTCGAAGACGATTACACTAATGATAATTATGTTATTGTGGCACCCCATATGATAATTAGATAGAGAATGTCGAGAAGAATGATGACAATTTTAGTTTGTATCGTTTATGGAGTGATGCTCAAGAGAAGGAATTTGATTCAACTAAGGGACTCAATTCTAAGGATGATTGATTTTACCGAAACAGGACTTTATAATTTAGTCTCTTTGTTCGTATTAAAACCAGAGAAATGGTTAGGAAAAAAAGATAGTTATAAAAGGGAAAAAATTATTCTTTTTTTTCATTGTAAATGTGACACTGATGGAATATAAATTCAATAAATTTGTATATTTAGGATTTTGTGTATGAGTACCAGTTTTAAGTTAAGAATTTTAGAATTGAGATCAAATACAAAGTTTGTTAAAAATAAATAAGAAAATGAACACATATAAAATGGGAAAAAGACTAAACATACGGTATTAATGAAAATTTTAGTAGTTAAGTTTGTTAACTACCTCAAAACTTGTTGATGAGAGTTCGATTCCCCACATTGTAATCTCCTTCCTCACTCTACTTTTCAATAACAATAAAAAAATATTGCTAAAATAAATCATACAAAGAAAAATCAAATCATTCAACATTAAATGAGAAAATAAATAAAGTTACCCCATTTGACAGGTATTTAAATAATTTGAATCATATTTTGTAATATGTTCATCTTTATCTCTTTTCTTACAATTGTTGAGGAAACATCCTCTCATGGATACGTAGATTCATTCAAAATTTCATGGTAAATGGATAAATTAAAAAAAGAACAAGAAAATAAAAAAAGGAATTCATAAATGACAAGAACAAATGAACGGACTTGAAGAGTTGTTAGGCTTTGGGCTGAAAGGGAGAAAAATAGAAAAGTTGGGCGGCAATTGGAGAAAGTAAAAAATTAGGGCTTAAAAAAAGAAATATTGGGACCTGGTTAAATAGGATGAAAGGTGAAGTTTACGAGGATCACACACGCACGAACGCGCATGCACACACGCGAATGCGCGTACACCCGCACACGTGCATGCACGCACGCGAATGCACATACACCCGCACACGCGCATGCACGCACGAGCGCACCCTCCACGCACAATAACGGTTCGGTCATGATTAACATGCCTGCCTGGCAGCTGCACTATTTTTTCTTTTTTGATGGTATTTTTGTTTTAATTTGTTTGTCTTGTTTTTTAATTTTTTAAATATTTATAAATTATGTAATATATACTATAAATAAAGATTATTACCAACATAAAATACTTGTAAAAACATATAAAGAAGTTGATTAATTCATAAAATTAATATATCTATGTCTAATAATATGGGATAAAAGAAGTAACATGTATTATTTAATTTGAAAATTATGTAGAAAGTATTGTAAATCTCAATAATTAATAATATTTGATTGACTTTTGAATTTATATTTGTATTGCATACATAAAGATAAGAGAATTAACATATATTATTAAACTTTTCCAAAGACGAGTACACTAATGATGATGATGTTGTTGAGCCTCCCCATATGATTATTAGATAGAGAGTCTCGAGAAGAATGATGACAATTTTAGTTTGTATCGTCTATGGAAGGATGCTCAAGAGAAGAAATTTGAGTCAACTAAGGGACTCAATTCTAAGGATGATTGATTTTACCGAAACATGACTTTAAAGTTTAGTCTCTTTGTTCGTATTAGAAGAAGAGAAATGGTTAGAAAAATGATAGATAAAAAAGAGAAAAAAAATGTTCTTTTTTTTTCATTGTAAGTGACATTGATGTAATATCAATTCAATAACTTTAAGTATTTATGATTTTGTGGATGAGTATGAATTTTATAATTTACATCAAACATAAATTTTGTTTAAAATAAATAGGAAAACAGAGACATTAATGGGAAAAAGCTAAACATACGGTATCAAGGGCATTTTAGTAGTTAAGTTGGTTGACTACCTGAAAAATTGTTGACGAGAGTTTGATTCCCCACATTGTAATTTCGTTCCTCATTTTCCTTTTTCAATAACAATTAAAATATATTGTTAAAATAAATTATACAAAGAAAAATCAAATCACTCAACATTCAATGAGCAAATAAATAGAGTTACCCCATTTAACCGGTATATAAATAATTGAATCATACTTTGTGATATCTTCATCTTCATTCCTTTTCTGGACAATTTTTGTGGAACCATTCTCTCATGGTTACATATTTTCATTCAAAATTTCATAGTAAATGAATAGCTGAGAAAAAGGAGAAAATAAAAAAATAAATTTAGAAACAACAAGAACAAGCGAACTGACTTGAAGATTTGTTCTGACTTTTGGCTGAAAGGAAGAGAAATAGGAGAGTTGGGCGGCAATTGGAGAAAGTAAAAAAATTAGGGCTTATAAAAGAGGAATATCGGGTGACCTGGTAAAGTAGAATGAAAGGTGAAGTTTACGAGAATCACGCATGCACGCACACGCACACATGTGCATACGCTTACACGCACGCCCACCCACCCCCCACAATAACGTAGCAGGTCATGATCGATATGTCTGCCTGACAGCTGCACTATTTTTCCTTTGTTGGTTATTTTTTGTTTTAAAATGTCTGTCTTGTTTTTTATTTTTTAAGTATTTAAAAAATATAAAATATATACTATAAATAATAATAATTACCAACTTAAAATACTTGTAAAAATATATAAAATTCGATTGATTCATAAAATTAATATATCTATGTCAAATAGAATGGGATAAAGGAAGTAACATGTATTATTCAATTTTAAAAGTTCGTAGAAAGTACTGTAAATCTCAATAATTAACAACATTTGATTGACTTTTGAAATCTATTTTTACTTCATATATCGGGATAAGAGAAGTAACACATATTATTAAAATTAAGACGATTACACTTATGATGATAATGTTGTGCCGCCCCATATCATAATTAGATAGAGAGTTTCGAGAGGAATGATGAAAATTGTAGTTTGTATCGTCTATGGGGGGATGCTCAAGAGAAGAAATTTGAGTCAATTAAGGGACTCAATTCTAAAGATGATTGATTTTACTGAAACATGACTTTATAATTTAGTCTCTTTGTTCGTATAGAAGGAGAGAAATGGTTAAGGAAAAATAGTAGATAAAAAAGGGGAAAAAATATTCTTTTTTTTTGTAAATATGACACTGATGTAATATCAATTCAATAACTTTGTGTATTTATGATTTTGTGTATGAGTACGAATTTTAGAATTTAGATCAAACACAAAGCTTGTTCAAAATAAATAAGAAAATGAAGACATATTAAATGGGAAAAGAGTAAACGTATTAAGGGGAATTTAAGTAGTTAAGTTGGTTGACTACATGAAAAATTGTCGACGAGAATTTGATTCCCAACATTGTTATCTTTTTCCTCATTTTTTTCAATAACAATTAAAAAATTATTGTTAAAATAAATCATACAAAGAAAAATCAAATCATTCAACATTCAATAGCAAATAAATAGAGTTACCCCATTTAACTGGTATTTAAATAATTTAAATTATACTTTGTGATATCTTCATCTTCATTCCTTTTCTGGACAATTGTAGAGGAAACATCCTCTCATGGTTACGTATATTCATTCAAAATTTCCTAGTAAATGGACAGCTGAGAAAAAGAAGAAGAAAATAAAAAAAGGAATTCAGAAATGAGAAGAACAAGTGAACTGACTTGAAGAGTTTTTCAGACTTTTGGCTGAAAGGAAGAGAAAAAGTAAAGTTCGGCAGCAATTGGAGAAACTAAAAAAATTAGGGCTTAGAAAAACAATTATCAGGTGACCTGGTTAAATAGAATGAATGGTGAAGTTTATGAGGATCACGCACACGCGCACGTGCATACACGTACGCACGCACCCCGAGCACACTATAACCGGGTAGGTCATTATCGATATGTCTGCCTGACAACTGCACTATTTTCCCTTTTTTGATTATTTTTTGTTTTAATTTGTCTATCTTGTTTTTTTTATGTTTTTAAGTATTTAAAAATTATATAATATATACTATAAATAACGATGATTACAATCTTATGATACTTGTAAAAAACATATAAAAATTCGATTGATTCATAAAATTATTATATCTATGTCAAATAAAATGGGATTAAAGAAGTAACATGTATTATTTAATTTGAAAACTATGTAGAAAATATTGTAAATCTCAATAATTAACAACATTTGATTGATTTTTCAAATCTATTTGTGCTACATACATCGGGATAAGAGAACTAACACATATTTTAAAAAATTTTCAAAGACGATTACACTAATGATGATGATGTTTTTGTGCCACCCCATATGATAATTAGATAGAGAGTTTCGAGAGGAATGATGACAATTTTAGTTTGTATCGTCTATGCGGGGTCTCTCAAGAGAAGGAATTTGAGTCAACTAAGGGACTCATTTCTAAGGATGATTGATTTTATCGACACATGACTTTATAATTTACTCTCTTAGTTCGTATTAAAAACAGAGAAATTGTTAGGAAAATAAGATAGATAGAAAAGAGAAAAAAAAATATTCTTTTTTTTCATTGTAAATGTGACACCGATGTAATATAAATTCAATAACTTTATGTATTTATGATTTTATGTATGAGTACGAATTTTAAATAAGAATTTTAGAATTGAGATCAAATACAAAGCTTGCTAAAAATAAATAAGAAAATGAAGACATATAAAATGTCAAAATACTAAGCATACGATATTAATGAAAAATTTACTAGTTAATTAAGTTGGTTGACTATCTCAAAACTTGTTGATGAGAGTTCGATTCCCCACATTGTAATCTCCTTCCTCATTTTCCTTTTCAATAACTATTAAAATATATTGTGACAATAAACCATACAAAGAAAAAATAAATCATTCAACATTCAATGATAAAATAAATAAAGTTATCCCATTTAACCGGTACTTAAATAATTTAAATCATATTTTGTGATATCTTCTCTTTATTTCTTTTCTAAAAATTGTTGAGTAAACATTCTCTTATGGTTACGAATATTCATTCAAAATATCATAGTAAATAGATAACTTAAAAAAAGAACAAGAAAATTATAAAAAAGAAATTCAGAAATGACAAGAACAAATGAACTGACTTGAAGAGTTGTTCGGTCTTTTGGCTGAAAGGGGGAGAAATAGGAAAGTTGGGCGGCAATTGGAGAAAGTAAAAAATAAGGGCTTAGAAAAAAGGAATATTGGGGACCTAGTTAAATAGAATGAAAGGTGAAGTTAACGAGGATCATGCACACACACACACGCGCTTGCACACACACGCGCGTGCATACACCCGCTCATCTGCACACGCGCATGCATGCACGAACATACCCTCCACACACAATAACCAATTAGGTCATGATCGACATGCCTGCTTGACAACTGCTTTATTTTTCCTTTTTCGATGGTATTTTTGTTTTAATTTGTTTGTCTTGTTTTTTAATTTATAAAATATTTAAAAATTATGTAATATCTACTATAAATAATAATTATTACCAACTTAAAATACTTGTAAAAAACATATAAAGAATTCGATTAATTCATAAAATTAATGTATCTATGTCAAATAAAATGTTATAAAAGAAGTAACATGTATTATTTAATTTGAAAACTACGTAGAAAGTATTGTAAATCTCAATAATTAACAATATTTGATTGACTTTTGAATTTCTATATGTATTACATATATCAAGATAAGAGAATTAACATATATTATTAAACTTTTCCGAAGACGAGTACACGAATGAAGATTATGTTGTTGTGCCTCCCCATATGATAATTAGTGGAGAGTTTCGAGAAGAAGGATGACAATTTTAGTTTGTATCGTCTATGGAGGGATGCTCAAGAGAAGAAATTTGAGTCAAGTAAGGGACTCAATTCTAAGAATGATTGATTTTACCGAAACATTACTTTATCATTTTGTCTCTTTGTTCGTATTAGAAGCAGAGAAATGGTTAAGGAAAAATTGTAGATAGAAAAAGAAAAAAAGTTCTTTCTTTTCTTTGTAAATGTGACACTAATGTAATATCAATCCAATAACTTTGTGTATTTATGATTTTGTGTATGAATACGAATTTTAGAATTTAGATCAAACACAAAGCTTGTTAAAAATAAATAAGAAAACAAAGATGTATTAAATGGAAAAAGACTGAACAAGCGGTATTAAGGGGAATTTCAGTAGTTAAGTTGGTTGACTAGCTGAAAAATTATTGACGTGAGTTTGATACCCCACATTGTAATCTCCTTCCTCATTTTCCTTCTCAATAACAATTAAAAAATATAGTTAAAATAAATCATACAAACAAAAAACAAATCATTCAACATTCAATGATAAAAAAAATAACGTTATCCCATTTAATCGGTACTTAAATAATCTAAATCATATTTTTTGATATCTTTATCTTATATTTTTCTGGAAATTGTTGAGTAAACATCCTCTCATAGTTACATATATTCATTCAAAATTTTATAGTAAATGGATAGCTTAAAAATAGAACAAGAAAATAAAAAAAGGAATTTAGAAATGACAAGAACAAACGAACTGACTTGAAGAGTTTTTCGTTTTTTTGGCTGAAAAGGGGAGAAATAAAAAAGTTGGCGGGCAATTGTAGAAATTTTAAAAAACTAGTACTTAGAAAAAAGGAATATTGGATGACTTGGTTAAATAAAATAAAAGGTGAAGTTTACGAGGATCATGCATGCACGCACATACGCGAACACGCACGCACACGCGCATGCACGCATGTACGCACCTCACACACACAATAAGCAGGTAGGTCATAATCGACATTCCTGCTTGACAGCTGCACTATTATTCCTTTTTTGATTATTTTTTGTTTTAATTTGTCTGTCTTGTTTTTTAAATTTTTAAATATTTAAAAATTATGTAATATATACTTCAAATAATGATTATTACCAATTTAAAATACTTGTAAAAACAAATAAAAAAATTCGAGTGATTCATAAAAGTAATATATCTATGTCAAATAAAAATGGGATAAAAGAAGTAACATGTATTATTTAATTTGAAAACTAAATAGAAAGTATTGTAAATCTCAATAATTAATAATAGGGAAAAGAGTCTGATATACCCCTCAACTTTGTCATTTAGAGCTGATTTACCCCTTGTTATGAAAGTGGCTCATATATACCTCTACTTGTAAGCAAATAGCTCACATATACCCTTTTCCTCTAACGGAAATGAAAAATTAATAATTTTCAATCTAATTTTTTATTACTTTTTTCTAAAAAATATAATTCCATATGAGTAAATTTAATCCTCGTCAAACATATTTTTTTTGTTTCAATGAATAATTTATAATTATTATTTTGATAATCAAATTTATTTATGTTTCACTAATATTCTTGTAAAACTTATTGTAGATGACCAAATTTTTTCCGAATAGAAATTAATTACAATACACACAAAAATATAGTTTAATTTTTTTTCTTTAAACTAAGGAATGAAAGAAAAAATAAAATAAGAATAAGAAACTCAAATAATTATAATAAAAGAAGTCAAAAATAATTTATGTATGAAAAAATTAAAATATACCTTGAAGTTTTATAGAAGAATCATATATACCACAAAATAATTTTTTAAAAAAATTATAAGTAATAAATATAAATTTAAAACTAATTATTTAAAATTATGTTAAATGAAGGGTATATGTGAGCCATTTTGTAATGGCAGGGGTATATGTGAGCCGTTTGTATAACGGTAAGGGCATATATGAGCCACTTTTATAACGAGGGGTGTATCAGCTCCAAATGACAAAGTTGAGGGGTATATCAGACCCTTTTCCCTTAATAATCTTTGATTAACTTTAAAAATTCTATTTGTGCTACATACATCAGGATAAGAGAATTAACACTCATATTAGTAAACTTTTTTCGAAGGCGAGTACACTGATGATCATGATGTTGTTCTGCCTCTCCATATGATGATTAGATACAGAGTTTCGAGAAAATTGATAGCAATTTTAGTTTGTATCGTCTATGGAGTGATGTTCAAGAGAAGAAATTTGAGTCAACTAAGGGACTCAATTCTAAGGATGATTGATTTTACTAAAACATGACTTTATGATTTACTCTTTTTGTTCGTATTAGAAGCAGAGAAATGTAAGGGAAAAAAGAAAGATAGAAAAGAGAAAACAAATGTTCTTTTTTTTCATTGTAAATGTGACACTAATGGAATATCAATTCAATAACTTTGTATTTGAGTACGAATTTGTAACGACCCGCTAGGTCGTTTTGAGAACTAGGACTAGTTTGACTCCTTTTGAAAATTTAAAGGGGTATTTTTAAACTATTCGAAACTAAGAGTATTTAGTTGATAAAATTTTTATTGAATAACTAATATAGTTAATAGCTAGTGGGTCATTTCATAATTCATTTATTACCTTTTATACTTGACCCATATAATTAAATTAAGTTAGTGGGCTTAACCACTTTTAATACTTAATTAATATTAGAAAAATAAGGAGTAAGGGTAAGAAACTATCTCTGTGCGGCGTGAATGCAAACGTGAGGGGTCGAACGAAAATTTACGGGTAAGAAGCAATTTGAGATTTTTTCTTGACTTTTACTTGGGTAATAATGAATGTATGATTGTTGTGTTAATTATTTTGATATGAGGTTTTGAAAGATTGGTTGGCAGAAGTAGTGCCGTTTTTTTTCTGAATTTGGGAGGGGACACTTTATTAATTAAATTGATAAATAAATAAAAATTTGTTAATAATTAAGGGCAACTGCAATAGGTTGGTAGTAGTAGTATGTCAAATCTTTGAAAGCATATGCTAGAAAAATTGAAAAGTAATAGTAGTAGAAAGGTTTGTTGTCTTTTCTTAGTTCCTGGAAATATTTTATTGTTTATACATTAGAATTGCAGTGGCTGTAGTTAATGGGGTTTTAGGCCAAAAAAAGAAGGAAAAAAAATAAGTTAGGAGGTCATATTGAGGCAGGTATATAGGAAGCCTGAGAATTTAGTATCTGCAAGTTAGTTCTTCGTATTGATTATTACCTTTGCTTATTTTCTTGTTATTATAACATTATCAATTTAGTTTGTTTATATTAAAATAGGTAATTAATTATTAGATGTATATTATATGATTAGCGTTGAAATTGAGATACTTGGAGGAATTAAGGCTTAACATTAGGCTTGAACGTTAGCAATTTGGATCCTTGACATGTAATTATATCAAGAGTAGGATCTTGATTGAACATATGAGTGAGTTTTGAGGTTTATGTTGTACCTATAATAAATTTAAATGTCTACAAACTCGCTTATTACGAACCTTGCATCATTGGTAGATCGTGAGCGTTTCGAAACTTTGCATAAAAGGAAGGAACTATCTTAAAGATTCGTGACACGAGTTCGGCACTTGAGGTATGTTAAGAATTTTAGACTTGTTGAAGGACGTTTTCCTAATTAAAGATTAAAAATGAAAATAGACAAAGGGGTAAGGAAAAATAAATGGTGGTCTCGTATCAATGGTGTGACGGGCATTGGTACGAGTACCGGTGTTATAAAAAGGAAAATTTCTATTATAGAATGTGGATTGAAATTTAAGAATGCCAAAGCATATGGGCATTAGCTGATATATTATTGACTTGAATTCCTTGTGTGATTGTGTTTTATTTATTTCACCCGTATAGTTGTGATAATTGAGGTGGTTATGTGTTATGTTCATATTGATTGATTGAGATGCATCATCATCCCTTCTATTGAAATAATATTGTGCACATACATAGACATGAGACTGAGTATAAGTTGGGCACGTGGAGATCGTCCGTTCTGGGGATGGTGAGATGTTAAGATTGTAAATTGGGCACGTGGAGACCGTCCGTGCGAAAATTGTTTGATATTATGATAGTGCGTTGAGATCGTCCGCACAGACACGTGGAGATCGTCCGTGTCGGTATATGGACCTCGCGAGTCCCCCATGGGTCATGAACTCTCGATGTATTTCCGAGGAGTATCATGTATATACGGTTGAGTGTGTACTGGGTATTCTGACACAATTAATTACATGGTATCATATTGAATTGCATTTCATCACATCATTTATTTTTTATGATTATGTGTTTTGTTTGGTGTTTGGAAAGTACTTGATGCTTGACTACCTTTATTGATGAAACTTAAATAGTGAGTGTAATACATATATACTTATATAATTTAAGAATTTATTATATTTTTTTTTAAAACTCCCGTCACTACTTTTTCGTTGTCGGTCAATGAGACATACTGAGTACACGTGGTTTCGTACTCATAATACACTTGTTGCACTCTTGTGGTGTAGATTCGATTCCGAGTAGGAGCACATCTCGAGGAGCAGTTTGAGTCCGAGTTTGGAGTGTCTTGGAGTTGTGGTGAGCTGCTTGGCTGTTCCGTGGCCCACACCTCCCTCTATCTTTTACGTATTCTGTTATTCAGTATTCAGACAGGATATCCCTTATGTTAGATTTGTCATTTTAGTTTCAGACTTGCATCCTATTTTAGAAGCTCTTGTACTTATGACACCAATTCTTGGGTAGTATTTTTTTTTAGTTTTCTGCATTCGTACTTATAAAGAACTCAGTGTTGGAGATTTGACAATTTGTTGTCTTTTCACTTATTAGTTAGTTAAGTTTGTTAAAATATGTTGGTTGGCTTACCTATTGGTTGGGAACATAGGTGCCATCACGACTCGTGATTTTGGGTCGTGACAAATTTGGTATCAGAGCGCTAGGTTCATCGATCTCAAGAGTACAAGAGCAATGACTAGTAGAGTCTTGCGGATCGGTATGAAGACGTCCATACCTATCTTCGAGAGGCTATAGGACATTTAGGAAATATTCTGTTCTTTTATTCCTTATCGTGCACACTTGACCTTGTAGAAATTATAATCTTGATATCTCATTCTCCCTCAGATGGCGAGGAATCGTACATCGGCAAATGGTGGTCAGGATCCTATTCCTGCGCCTGCTTCTGGGAATACTGTCCGAGGTAGAGGTAGGAGACGAGCTCGAGGTCGGGGTAGGGGCCGTGTTGCAGCACCTGTGGATGTTCAAGTACCAGTAGCTACTCAGGGTCGTGATAGGACCGTACCTCCTGATGCAGAGGTTATTCATGAGGATGTGCAAGATCGTGTCGAGGGGGATGGGCCAGCTCAGGCTCCAACCAGTACTATTGTCCCCCAGTGCTTCAAGATACCTTGGCTCGTATGTTAGGAATCCTAGAGGGGATGGCCCAGACAGGAGCTTTGCCTGTCACTTCTAATGGCTCACAGACCCGTGTTGGAGGTCAAAGTCCAGATCCGATAGTTTCTCCAGATTCTCAGACTCCTAGGACTCAGCCAGCTGCCGCTGTAGCTCCTCGTTTGGATAGTATGGAGTTTCCAGATATGACATCACATTTGGTGAACAGGCCTTCTATGACTATTGATGAGCAAAAGATGTTTGGGAGGTTCAGACTAATGAATCCTCCTACTTATACTGGTGACTTAGCTGAGGATGCATATGAGTTTATAGTTAGTTGTCATGAGAGGTTGCATAATCTTGGATTAGTGGAGTCTCATGGAGTGACTACACAGCGTTTCAGATGACTGCTCTGCTAAGCAGTGGTGGAGGGATTATATTAGTAGTAGGCCAGCTGGATCCCATCCACTATCCTGGACTCAGTTTACTCAGGTATTTCTATCCAAATGTGTTCCACGCAGTGAGAGGGAGCGCAAAAGGGCCGAGTTTTGAGGGTTTGCAGCAAAATGGTATGTCAGTTGCAGAGTATGAGGGTAAATTTCATGCCTTGGCTAGGCATGCTTCGATGATACTTCCCACAGAGGCTGAGAGAGTGAGGAGGTTTGTTAAGGGGCTGATTATTCCAATTCGTCTAGGAGTTTCTCAGGTTGCTGCTTCTGGTGTTCCATTCCAGAAGGTGGTAGATGCTGCTGAGGAGTTGGAGATGATTCGGCATGAGGGATTTGAGCAGCGAGAGGGCAAGAGGACTCGTTATTCAGGTGATTATGGTGGTGCTCCGCCTAGGAGTCGGGGTTACTTGGGCAGAGGTTATCACCCTCAGTCCAGCAGACCCATTCATGCTGCTATACCAGCGTCTGAGGCTGGTTACGCTGGGCATAACTCTTCGAGCTCAGTGCATACTTCGCAGGGTTCATCTTCTAGACCTGTAGTTCGTGGAGGGCATTCTGGTCATTCAGGTTCCTCTCATCAGCCTGCGTCTCGTAGGGGCTGCTTTGAGTGTGGTGATATGGGACACTTTGTGAGAGACTGCCCTAGGACCAGACGTGGTGGCTTACATCAGAGTTCTCAGGCTTCGACTTCCAGGGCTGCACAACCTCCAGCTAGGGGTGGTGCATCGAATGGTAGAGGTGGCTCTCCTTCTGGTCGAGGTGGTGGTCGTGGAGGTTCACAATCTGATGGAGGTCGTTCTCACTGTTATGCTTTTCCAGGTAGGCCAGAGGCTGAAGCCTCAGATGCTGTTATCACAGGTATTATTCCGGTTTGTCATCGACCAGCTACTGTATTATTTGATCCAGGCTCTACTTATTCTTATGTGTCCACATATTTTACTCCTAGTCTGGATATATTGTGTGAGTCTCTTGATTTGCCGATACGTGTTTCTACTCCTGTCGGGGATTCTATAGTTGTAGATCGGGTTATCGTTTATGTACTGTTACTTTGATGGGGTATGACACTCATGCAGATTTAAGGTCTTAGATATAATAGATTTTGATGTGATTCTTGGTATGGATTGGTTACCTTCTTACCACGCAATTTTAAATTGTCATGCCAAGACCATCACTTTAGCTATGCCTGGAATTCCTATAGTAGAATGGAGAGGTACTCTTAGTCATCCTTCCAAGGGTGTGATATCATTCCTTAAGGCTCGTCAGTTGGTACAAAGAGGATGTTTGGCTTATTTGGCCCATATTAGAGATACTAGTATTGAGACTCCTATGCTTGAGTCTATTCCAGTGGTGAGTGAATTTTCAGAGGTATTCCCGACCGATTTGCCAGGTCTTCCACCAGATCGTGATATTGATTTTTGTATTGATGTGGAGCCAGGCACTCGGCCTATTTCTATTCCTCCTTATCGTATGGCACCGGCGGAATTGAAAGAGTTGAAGGAGCAGTTGTAGGATTTGTTGAGCAAAGGTTTTATTAGACCAAGTGTATCTCCTTGGGGTGCTCCAGTGTTATTTGTGAAGAAGAAAGATGGATCTATGCGTATGTGTATTGACTATCGGCAGTTGAACAAGGTAACCATCAGAAACAAGTATCCGATACCTCGTATTGATGATTTATTTGATCAGTTGCAGGGTGCTTCAGTTTTCTCCAAAATTGACTTGAGATCTGGCTACCATCAGCTGAAGGTTAGGGCGGAGGATATCCCTAAAATGTCTTTTCGAACACGTTATGGTCATTACGAGTTTTTGGTTATGTCTTTCGGATTGACTAATGCCCCAGCAACTTTTATGGACTTGATGAATGGAGTGTTCAAACCATATTTAGGTTCCTTTGTTATTATCTTCATAGATGATATAATGATATACTCACGCACTAAGGAGGAACATGAGCATCATTTGAGGATTGTTCTTGGGATTCTAAAGGAGAAGAAGCTTTATGCAAAGTTTTCAAAGTGTGAGTTTTGGCTTAGTTCTGTAGCATTGTTGGGACAAGTAGTGTCCAAGGAGGGTATCATGGTAAATCCTAAGAAGATTGAGGCGGTTAGAGACTGGGTCAGACCTTCTTCAGTTACTGAGATTCGAAGTTTCTTGGGTCTTGCAGGTTATTATAGATGGTTTGTTGAGGGTTTCTCATCCATTGCATCTCCATTAACTAGATTGACACAGAAGGAGGTGATTTTTCAGTGGTCTGACGAATCTGAGGTTAGTTTCCAAAAGCTCAAGACTTTATTGACTACTGCTCCGATTTTGACCCAACCCGTGGAGGGAGAGGGTTTTGTTGTATATTGTGATGCTTCTCGGATTGTTCTTGGTTGTGTGTTGATGCATAAGGGAAGGGTGATAGCTTATGCTTCGAGGCAGTTAAAGGTTCATGAGAAGAACTACCATATCATGATTTAGAGTTGGCGGCTGTTGTGTTTGCATTAAAGATTTGGAGGCATTATCTTTATGGTGTGCATTGTGAGGTGTTCACGGACCATCGTAGCCTCCAATATATATTCAATCAGAGAGATCTGAATTTGAGGCAGTGGAGATGGTTGGAGTTGCTCAAGGACTACGACATGACTATTCTTTATCATCCAGGCAAGGCAAATGTTGTAGCAGATGCCTTGAGTCGAAAGGCGGTAAGTATGGGTAGTCTAGCCATGTTACAGGTCGACGAGCGTCCTTTAGCTAGGGATGTCCAATCCTTGGCCAATAGCTTTGTGAGACTTGATATTTCAGAACCTGGTAAGGTGTTGGCTTATATGGAGGCTAGGTCATCCTTGTTGGAGCAGATTCGGGCTCAACAGTTTGATGATGGTGATTTATGCAAGATTAGGGACAAGGTGTTAAAAGGAGAAGCCAAGGCTGCAATTCTTGATAGTGAAGGAGTTTTGAGGATTAAAGGTCGTATATGTGTTCCTCGTACATGTGATTTGACTAGATTAATCATGGAGGAGGCCCATAGTTCGAGATACTCTATCATCCAGGGGCTACTAAGATGTATCGTGACTTAAAACAACATTATTGGTGTGTCGTATGAAGAGGGACATAGTAGATTTTGTATCCCGTTGTTTAAATTGTCAGCAAGTGAAAGTGAACACCAAAAGCCTGGAGGTGTGGCACAAAGGATGCCTATACCTGAGTGGAAGTGGGAGCGTATTGCTATGGACTTTGTGGTAGGATTGCCACGCACCTTGGGTAAGTTCGATGCTATATGGGTCATTGTGGATCGACTGACTAAGTCTGCACACTTTGTACCAGTTCAAACTACCTATAACTCAGAAAGGTTAGCCAAGATTTATATTCGGGAGGTAGTTCGGTTGCATGGGGTTCCTATATCTATTATTTCAGATCGTGGCACCCAATTTACATCTCATTTCTGGCGGTCTATGCAGAAAAACTTGGGCACTCGGGTGGATCTTAGTACAGCCTTTCACCCTCAGACTGATGGTCAGTCTGAGCGGACTATTCAGGTTCTTGAGGATATGTTGCAGGCGTGTGTGATTGACTTTGGTGGTCGGTGGGATCAGTTCTTGCCTTTAGTGGAGTTTGCTTACAATAATAGTTATCACTCGAGCATTGATATGGCACCATTTGAGGCTTTGTATGGTAGGAGATGTCGATCTCCAATTGGCTGGTTTGATGCATTTGAGGTTAGACCATGGGGTACAGATTTGTTGAGGGAGTCCTTGGACAAGGTCAAGTTGATCCAAGATAGACTTCTCATGGCTCAGAGTAGGCAAAAGAGTTATGCAGATCGAAAGATTCGTGATTTAGAGTTTATGGTTGGAGAGAGGTTTTTATTGAAGGTTTCACCCATGAAGGGTGTGATGAGGTTTTGAAAGAAGGGGAAGTTGAGCCCAAGGTATATTGGTCCTTTCGAGATTGTTGAGCGTATTGGTGAGGTGGCGTATCAGTTGGCTTTGCCACCTGGTTTGTCAGGTGTCCATCCTGTATTTCATATTTCAATGCTTAAGAAGTATAATCAGGGTGGTGATCATGTGATTCAATGGGATTCAGTGTTACTTTGATCAGAATTGGACTTTTGAGGAAGAGCCGATCACCATTTTGGATAGGCAAATTCGGAAGCTAAGGTCCAAGGAGATTGCTTCAGTAAAGGTTCAGTGGAAGCATCGTCCAGTGGAGGAGGCTACATGGGAGACAGAGTCAGACATGAGGAGTAAATATCCTCATCTTTTTGAGCGTTCAGTTAGCTCTTTCTTTTCCCGTTCGAGGACGATCTTTTGTTTAAGTGGTAGGTGATGTAACGACCCGCTAGGTCGTTTTGAGAACTAGGACTAGTTTGACTCCTTTTGAAAATTTAAAGGGGTATTTTTAAACTATTCGAAACTAAGAGTATTTAGTTGATAAAAGTTTTATTGAATAACTAATATAGTTAATAGTTAGTGGGTCTTTCATAATTCATTTACCTTTTATACTTGACCCATATATTAAATTAAGTTAGTGGGCTTAACCACTTTTAATACTTAATTAATATTAGAAAAAATAAAGGAGTAAGGGTAAGAAACTATCTCTGTGCGGCGTGAATGCAAACGTGAGGGGTCGAACGAAAATTTACGGGTAAGAAGCAATTTGAGATTTTTTTTTCTTGACTTTTACTTGGGTAATAATGAATATATGATTGTTGTGTTAATTATTTTGATATGAGGTTTTGAAAGATTGGTTGGCAGAAGTAGTGCCGTTTTTTTCTGAATTTGGGAGGGGACACTTTATTAATTAAATTGATAAATAAATAAAAATTTGTTAATAATTAAGGCAATTGCAATAGGTTGGTAGTAGTAAGTGTCAAATCTTTGGAAAGCATATGCTAGAAAAATTGAAAAGTAATAGTAGTAGAAAGGTTTGTTGTCTTTTTCTTAGTTGCTGGAAATTTTTTATGTTTATATATTAGAATTGCAGTGGCTGTAGTTAATGGGGTTTTAGGCCAAAAAAAGAAGGAAAAAAATAATTTAGGAGGTCATATTGAGGCAGGTATATAGGAAGCCTGAGAATTTAGTATCTGCAAGTTAGTTCTTCGTATTGATTATTACCTTTGCTTATTTTCTTGTTATTATAACATTATCAATTTAGTTTTTGTTATATTAAAATAAGTAATTAATTATTTGATGTATATTATATGATTAGCGTTGAAATTGAGATACTTGGAGGAATTAAGGCTTAACATTAGGCTTGAACGTTAGCAATTTGGATCCTTGACATGTAATTATATCAAGAGTAGGATCTTGATTGAACATATGAGTGAGTTTTGAGGTTTATGTTGTACCTATAATAAATTTAAATGTCTACAAACTCACTTATTTACGAACCTTGCATCATTGGTAGATCGTGAGCGTTTCGAAACTTTGCATAAAAGGAAGGAACTATCTTAAAGATTCGTGACACGAATTCGGCACTTGACGTATGTTAAGACTTTTAGACTTGTTGAAGGACGTTTTCCTAATTAAAGATTAAAAATGAAAATAGACAAAGGGGTAAGGAAAAATAAATGGTGGTCTCGTATCAATGGTGTGACGGGCATTGGTACGAGTACCGGTGTTATAAAAAGGAAAATTTCTATTATAGAATGTGGATTGAAATTTGAGAATGCCAAAGCATATGGGCATTAGCTGATATATTATTGACTTGAATTCCTTGTGTGATTGTGTTTTATTTATTCACCCGTATAGTGTGATAATTGAGGTGGTTATGTGTTATGTTCATATTGATTGATGGAGATGCATCATCATCCCTTCTATTGAAATAATATTGTGCCCATGCATAGACATGAGATTGAGTATAAGTTGGGCACGTGGAGATCGTCCGTGCTGGGGATGGTGAGATGTTAAGATTGTAAATTGGGCACGTGGAGACCGTCCGTGCGAAAATTGTTTGATAATATGATAGTGCGTTGAGATCGTTCGCACAGACACGTGGAGATCGTCCGTGTCGGTATATGGACCTCGCGAGTCCCCCAGGGTCATGAACTCTCGATGTATTTCCGAGGAGTATCATGTATATACGGTTGAGTGTGTACTGGGTATTCTGACACAATTAATTACATGGTATCATATTGCATTGCATTTCATCACATCATTTATTTTTTTATGATTATGTGTTTGTTTGGTGGTGTTTGGAAAGTACTTGATGCTTGACTACCTTTATTGATGAAACATAAATAGTGAGTGTAATACATATATACTTATATAATTTAAGAATTTATTATATTTTTTTTAAAAACTCCCGTCACTACTTCTTCGTGTCGGTCAATGAGACATACTGAGTACACGTGGTTTCGTACTCATACTACACTTGTTGCACTCTTGTGGTGCAGATTCGATTCCGAGTAGGAGCACATCTCGAGGAGCAGTTTGAGTCCGAGTTTGGAGTGTCTTGGAGTTGTGGTGAGCTGCTTGGCTGTTCCGTGGCCCACACCTCCCTCTATCTTTTACGTATTCTGTTATTCAGTATTCAGACAGGATATCCCTTTTATATTAGATTTGTCATTTTAGTTTCAGACTTGCATCGTATTTTAGAAGCTCTTGTACTTATGACACCAATTCTTGGGTAGTATTTTTTTTTAGTTTTCTGCATTCGTACTTATAAAGAACTCAGTGTTGGAGATTTGGCAATTTGTTGTCTTTTCACTTATTAGTTAGTTAAGTTTGTTAAAATATGTTGGTTGGCTTACCTATTGGTTGGGAACATAGGTGCCATCACGACTCATGATTTTGGGTCGTGACAGAATTTTAAATTGAGAATTTTAGAATTGAGATCAAACACAAAGCTTGTTAAAAATAAATAAGAAAACGAAGACATATAAAATGGAAAAAGACTAAACATACGGTATTAAGGGAAATTTTAGTAGTTAAGTTTGTTGATTACCTGAAAAATTGTTGGCGAGTGTTTGATTACCCACATTCTAATCTCCTTCCTTCTTATCCTTTCAATAACAATTAAAAGATATTGTTAAAATAAATCATACAAATAAAATCAAATTACTGAACATTCAATGAGTAAATAAATAGAGTTACTCCATTTAATCGGTATTTAAATAATTTGAATCATTCTTTGTGATATCTTCATCTTCATTCCTTTTCTGGACAATTGTTGAGGAAACATCCTATCATGGTTACGTGTATTGATTCAAAATTTCATAGTAAATGGATAACTGAGAAAAAGAAGAAAATAAAAAAAAAAACTAAAGAAATGACAAGAACAAGCGAACTGACTCGAAGAGTTTTTTGGGCTTTTGGCTGAAAG